>ML180140.1:0-26367 GCA_004369135.1 Dendrothele bispora CBS 962.96 | reverse complement strand
CTCATTAACCGGCCAGCTAATTTCCAACGGTGTATGCACTTCTTGTATTCTTGTATTCTTCCTTAGCAATACAAGAAGAAGCATCTGGTTAGCCTTGCCTGCAGCTACTTCCCTGATGAAAGTCATTAATTTAATGGCTATATCAATATTACAGGGAAATCATGTAAGTATGTACGCCACCGCTGGGTGCCAGTGCGGATGGTTAAAATGACTTCTCAAAATCCTCATTTATGCCATTACTATGTATCTGTAAGCATCCTTCCTTCTCGATGTTTGGGTTCTGTTTCGAGTTAAGCTCCGGAGGCCAAGTGCTTACTACCCTTCTCTTCTATGGTTCTTTTTCAACAGAAGAAAAAAATGAAGTGCAGAAGTTCCAGGTACTTATTGTGATTCGGGTCAGCGGGTTGCGCGGCAAGGTCAGTTTCTTGTAAGTTAGGTCCGAGTCTGAATTGCTGGTATCCCAGTCTGCCAAAAATTCAATTGACTTGAACACGCGCAAACAACGCAGTAAGTGGATAACGTTTGGAGCCCGTCGCAGCAATGAATAACTCGAAAAACCTTCGAACTGTAATCATTGGGTAGACAGTCGGATATATTTTTGAACATCGTACCGTACTCCCTACACCATTGAAGTTTTGGTGGGATTTGCCTTGAGCACCTGGACTCCTGTGGGTGTAAATTATACACACTCTCTTATCAGAATTCAAATTGGAGAATCCGCAAACCCATACTCTATAGCACTTCCTTTCAATGTACCTCCTGTTCCGAGTCCCAAATCCTTCCGAACAACAAGACACGGGAACGAACGATGAATTCAGAGCACAGACCGCGGTATTGCGTGGGTGAGTGGCTGATGAACCGTAGATTGTAACTTAGATAAGATCAGCTCAATGCTCCAGCACAGATCTCTTCCAGTTCATCGAAACGATGCTGGGGTTTGGGGAATTGGGACGCTCCAAGGTACTTTGTCAGATACGAGTTTCAAAAAGTCCGGTCAAAGAAGTATCGGAACTTGCTTTACATAGTTAAAACCATGCGTGAAAAAGGCAGAACAAGAGACAAGATTGGGAATCATTCATTCATATAGAAAAGACCATGGTCAGCTCCTCATACCTTTGAATAGTGGATACAAGAGCATGGGTTGTATCAGAGACATATGAAGCGGATCTCAAGCAGGAATTGACGCTTCCTTCATGGGTTATGAGTGAGTGAGGATAAGGGAGCGGAACACGGAAGAACTACCAATCCCGGAAGCCTACGGCGGCCGTGAAAGAGACGAAGTCTGCGTGAGTCCCATTCACGGTGAAAGGTGAAAGTGATACTCTTTATCCTCCGGATCCGACGATTCTCTCTACTTCTTAAACGATGTGTTGAGTATCGAAGAGAGCCTGTGGCCAACGCAAAGCAGCACATGGAAGGTTGACTGAAAGGTAGGTAGATACCCGAGTAACGCATCGACAGGTCCACTTAGAGCCGTGAGAGAAAATTATGTAAAGTCTCATTTCGTTCGATTCTGGGGTCGGGCACCTCTATCATACTCATATTTTCTTGCGAAATATCCGCACTGGGAAAGTTGGTATTCTCGGAGGTCAACCGAAAATGAGGAACTCCCAGCTCAAGTACAATAGTGACAGGTCATTCAACTTGCATGATGGATATAATATCTCTTGAACATTCGCCGGCGAAAAGTTCCTCAACACGAGTGTATCATTACCGGTGATATATGGGTAAGGATTCAGAAAATTAGCTATTCAGCATGAGAAGAGTCTCTGAGTGTTCAAGAACGGGGGATAGCGATCGATTACTGCCATTAGACTACTGTTATCATGTGAGAAATGTTGTGTATCCAATTCAACTAGCATGATGCCTTCCAACTTTTCGGCGAGATCGATGTAGGGATAGCACGCATTTGAGTGGTCCGGAGAAATTTCAGTTCGCAATAGTCTTATATCTATACGAAGTCCTGGGAGAGGGTTCAGGGAACGTTAACCAGAACTGTCTCGGCCAGGACACAATGACGAGATTGCTTGCACTTCGAGAAGTTCTTCATGTACAACTTGTATATAATACTGAAGTGTTTTCCCCCATATCATATTGTTAACACACACATTGACACCTATTTTAAACCCTCATTCCCACTTATTGCCACAGGATATATACCTGATCACTTCAGTTCGGGAAGTTCCAGCACTTTTTTTCGTAATCGGGGGGGTCAGCCATAACTGAATTCTCCGTCCCGAAAGTATTTTAGCCCGGATATGAAAGTCTAGATAGATGATTGCTATGTGTAAGCCAGATTGGGTTTACCATTTTCAATTGCAAGCCCGCCAAGTGCTAGAGACTCGGCATTCACTCGAAGATATAATAATAATGTTGTGGCGGATGCCCAGATTCGAGTCTATATGTGATCGTTTGTTTGGACACAAGGGCCACTAAACCCTCTTTATATTTTCTAACCCGCCCTTCGTACTATTCTGGATTTGAGTTTGTTATTCTGATCAAGATAACTTTGCTCCTAGGTGATACGGTTGCAGTTCGACGTAGATCAGACACGTTTGGCCGAGGCAAAGCAGTCCTATGTCATCGACGATATTTCGTATCGGTATGGTACAAGACAAGTTCTGTTAGGGGTGCCTTGGACGTCAGTGGGACCTACCAACCCGATAAAGAAAACCTTTTCAAGTTTCGAATCCGAATGCACCAGGACAGAAGGTAAGATGTAAGAGAGTGCTCGGGGCTTTTTGGAGGGTTTGACGTATTCATCAAGAACTTTTCAAGAGATATTCATAGCTTTTGAACAAGGTTACTATAAAACGCGACATGAAGTGACCACATGAGGAGGCAGGCCCGTCGACCGATTTCACATAACGATTCCCAACATTGAAGACACGTGTATGCACTCCTTCTCAGTGAAGAAGGACGCTTATGATGCAGGAAGATAGAAAATCTTTCAGAATAGAAAATCTTTCAGAACAGGATTTCAAATACCAGTCATAAATGTTCTAATGACGGTACCTAAAAACAGCTTTAGCACAACGAGCGGTTTGCATAGAGATACGTCCGTGCGCACGAACTGACTTAGTCCTGGCCAAGGTCCCAAACGATTGTCGGACGACGCCATCGTGAGTAAGTGGAGCATACAGTAGTAGTGAATACCATTAAACTTAAACAGAATCCCGGAACCTTTGGTAATGGGTAAGGCTGCTGGCTGCAGCTATACGATGTATTGGACGACTTGTAATCGGGCCGCGTTCCCAAGCTGGAGTCATTGAATGAGAGCTATATTAAAGCGACAATGTTCGAATTCTGCGAAAGATCAGACGTCTTCCTTTCTCGACGTTGCCCAAACTATGTATACTTACCCGCGGTTGTGAAGCTTTTACAGGAAGACTACTTTTAGTGACTAGAGATCGATCGGGGTAGTTGGATCGCAGATCCGATTTAGAAGGGAAACAGCCCATATAGATAATAGTGAAGGCGGAAGTAGGACCCATGGACATAGAGGTGACTTGATTGGTCTAGGGAGGAATATCGGATTTACTTACATGGCCGTGTAAAAAGGAGCCTGACTGGTCATCAGGGAACATACCGAGGAACGATTTGAGGGTCTACTTGAGCAGACATACAAGAATAATGCTGTTGAAAGAAGCGTTGGCGTGGACTTGCTGATGTCATAGTTCGCGGATGCTGCTCAGATAGAAACGGAAAAACCCCAAAAGATTGAAAGCTCGTCATCTGGACCTTACAGGCCATATCCACATTCGCGGAGTTGAAGCATGAGGGAATTCGAGAAGGTTAAGAGGGAAAAAGTTAAAGACGACCAGCAAGCCCTGTCGATACTATACAGTATGTCAAAGCAATCTCAAGATTTCCAGTATAGTCACGGTGATAAGTAACTTGAATAGGGTGATCATCTATGTTTATCTACCGTGTGACTGACCCCAAAAGCTGGTATAAAAACATTAAGTGAATGGTCAGATCAAGGGAACTTCTCCAGCGACGTGACACGTTTACGTTGGCTGCTTAGGTCAGGATAATGGGCCGGATAACAAGTGTGTGTCAGCTTCTTGAGACACGATAAAAGTTTTGAAGGGATAGTATTTCTCGTACACTTCATGAAGGAGCGGTTATCTAAACAACACGTTCTTGAACCCATTAAATAAAAAAGTTCAAACAATCATAGCAGACGTTTGACAACCTCAGTCCATATCGCGACAGGATTGTTTACGCTAGAATGGGCACGGTTAGAAACAAGAGGAGAGAACGACAAGAGGACGTACAGTTCTGGAGTCAAGGGTAGATTCAAGTCTGCTGGGTGGTCTTGCCATTCTGTTAGGAACCGAAAGTCTACATCAGTAGCTCCGCCACGTGAAGCAGATGACGCACCTTCGGGCTCGTCGGGATTGTCTATGCCAAAACCAAGTCTCCATGTAATTCCCTGGACGCCATTGACCATTCTAAAATCATGTCGATGAGATGCGTGGACAAGCAAGGGAAAAAAAGAATAATTACAGGGGAGGAGGAGCCAATGGATTATCCGAAAGGCCAGCAGCCTGGTTTTTGGGGATCAATTGATAATTTATCTCATAGTAGGATCGGAAAGAGCGTACCGCGATCTCAGAACTAATGGTAACGAAGTCAGTCGATTGACCTCCAACAGTTCCTAGCAGATTCTGTAAGACTAAATGCCTCGGCGAAGAAAGGGAAAACATACCACAGTATTCCTGTTGGACATCCTTCTTTCCACCCAAAACAACGGTTTTGGCTCCTTCCTCCTTCGCCATCGTAATCTATACGTACAAAGAATAAGCAAGTTTCGCGAAAAGCGAATGAAGCTGAACGTACGCTGAACAAGGAGCATGAACTCGCACAACGTCCGTTGTTAACGATGACTACTTTTGACCCCTCGAACAAAGCTTCATCAGGAGGAGTAGTGGTAAATCCGCTGGGCACGCATTCTTGTCCAAGCCTAAGGGAAGGTGAAGTGAGACTGTCGGTCTTCAATACAGTATGGCGGTGCCTACCTCTGAGAAAATGCGTCGGGATGACCGTTGATTGTCAATCTCACAGGGGGGTCCAACCAGTCGAAGTTGGCAGCAAATGGCACATCGCTAGCGTTCGTCCACTGCAAAGGATTGTAAAGGGATTCCACATTTGGATCGGTGTTGTTTTCAATGATCCGTTTGACGATCATTTGGGCCAAAGGTCCAGCACGGGCTTTAGTGTCAAGACCAGCCTGAGGGTCTGACGTACTTTTAGGCCCGACAAGCTGAAGTTTCTTCATTCAGAAGAGGTAGGAGCACTCTCAGGAAAGGGAAACTCACGACTCTGTGTAGGAACTAAGTAAAGACGGTTAACATACAGGACATCGACAGCAAAAGTGACTAATCCACTTACATGCGCAATACAAATGAAACCTCCTCCGTTGTTGGACTATATGTTGAAGGATGAGCACCAACAAGAACACTATCTGGTAGGGAGACAACATACCACGTCGACAACGAGCTGCGTTGCACCCATTGACTTCAACCCGAGTAAACCTTCCAGAAGGCTGCTCTCCATGGTATCGAAATCAGCCCCGGAAAAGCTGCCTAGCGCCAAAACTCCAGTGATTCCATCGTCAAGCATGAAGAATTGACCAACGCCAAAACTGCCATTCAAAGGGGGGGAGGCAGGTTGTAATTCGGGAGGAAGGACAACATCAGTGAGAGGAGTCGAGTCGAGCATAACATTGAGGGATTGTTTTTGCAAAGATTTGGCAGGCGTCGGGGGTTGTTGCCTGAACTTGGCAACGGTTTTACTGGTGGAAGAATCCGGACTGGAGTTGGAAGCGAAGCCAGAGGTGTCAGCCCCCTTACAGTTCAGGTTTCGCCATGATTGAGTATCAGTGAAATTCAGAGTAGCCGTGCCAATTCGTGCCCGATAGGGTAGCTACAAGAAGTGAGAGAAATGAGATGCATTGATCAGGGAACAAGAAAAACAGAAGCTCAACAGTAATCTTATCAGTGTCTTGTTGTCCGACGCGCTGAACTTCGAGAGTGACAGAGTCACTGAGGGGGAGTGACTGTTGCGCAAAATTACCCATGATATAGTTCCAGGTGCTTGTACTGCGCTGGTAGCTGGAGAAGAACCTGGGAATGGAAGTCATACTCAGGAGATTTGCATACACACAATCGAGCCAATGCTCACGCATTCTGACGTGTTCCAAAGCCTTCGAAACTTCCTGTAATCAGGGCGTTTGCATTGATAGCGACCCAGGGATCTTTTCCGTCAAGAGTCGAGACAGTGGCACCATTGAGCTGCAGCAAGTCTCAGTATAAGAACGCCGTAACAATAAGGGTCTGTACTGACAGATTCGAGAGTGATGTTTTCAGGTAAAGCAGCTTGCCAGACATCGACCTGGTCAGGGAACTCAGCAGAGGCTACCTTAAATGCCTCAGGTGCAATGTTCACGGTCTGGGCCCCGGAATTATCCGTCAACAAGACAAGTGGAATGGGGAGGAAGTTGAGGAATAAAGCTTAAATAGGAGCATCAGTAAAATCACGAGATCCTATCACTATGTCGCATACAGTCCTAGACAAGACTTAGCAGAGTCGTTTGCAGTAAATGGAATTGCGACGTACATAACAATTATTGATCCATACACAATGACCATCATTTAATCGTTTCAGAGTTCGCGACAGGTCGATATGCAAGTCGAAGTCCGAGGCATACGATTGACCGCTAATTCGAGCCAGATCCTTCAACAGATCTTCATGCACATCCTCTGTAAAAGGCTCAGGAGCAGATATCTGGTAGTTGACCGAGGTATGAAATGCCAGGGTTTTGTTGATAACCTCGATGATCTGATGGAATGCCAATTGAGTATAGAAAGCATTGAGCAAGAAACTGGCGACACACATTCTCCTTGATGACTGGATCAACAGGAACAGAGGTAAAGCAGGCCCTCAAGTCGCTGGGAGATACCCATTTCTGTCCACCGACTTTTGCACAGGGGTCGCCGCTCTGTCTCTTTTCAATAGCAACGTCGGAAGCAAAAGCCGAGCCAAAAATGCCGAGTGCAGCTAGAAAGCTGCCAGTGTTGACCATCTCGAGCTTGGGGGAGAGAATGTAAGAATTGGGACCTGGAGGTGCTCGGTGAGGTACTACACGCCGCTGACTGCGTTTATATATATGCCCAAGATATCAAAATTATATCCCTAGAGGTTCCATGTGCTTCGACGTACGATATAACAACTTCACGCGGTATACGTTTCTTGGTCGATAATGCCCGTACTCGTCCTTCTAATGGAAAGGTCAAGCTGTTTTGTGGACTACAAGCGACTCTAAGTATTTATTTCTGTCCTCGAGGCGAGTCTGCAACGTCGCTTTCGTCGAGGACGTCTCGACGAGTTCGAAACACGATAAGCGCCAGAATCCGTCCTCAGCATGAGAAATAGAAGGCAGTCAGGTGCGTTGTTAACCATGTGCATCGAGAAATGATTCCAAGCATTTGAACAGCAACCGAAGGAAATGGTGAGAAGTTGCTGGTTCACGGAGCAGCCTAAAGGCGGAAGAAGGTGATGGAAAGGCACAAGTGCGTTTGGCGCGACCCTTTGTACCTTTACACCGACCGTCGTGATGGCTCCTGACCTCTCTTTTATTAGTGCTCCGATGGTCAACCAATCTGACCTTCCATTTCGTGTCTTGACCCGAAAATATGGGGCCACCCTAACTTATACACAAATGCTCATACCAGAGAGATTGATCAATGATCAGGACTACTTTGAATTTCATCGACGTGATCTAACGACAAAAATCGATGGATTGGAGACTCCAGTCGTGGTTCAATTATGCGGAAATGATCCACAGATTGTTGTTGAAGCAGGAAGAAAACTACAAGATTGCTGCGATGGAATTGGTGTGTAAATTTTGATGTATACGCGTTCGCATCATCCACTCATCTTTACATCGAAAAGTCGTCTAGATCTTAACTTAGGATGTCCTCAAGAAGCTGCTCGAGACGGTCATTATGGCGCCTATTTGCTGGGGCAAAACGACTGGCCCTTGGTTGAAGAAATCGGTCAGTTTCCGGAACCTATTTTTAACGAGACGAAAAATTGAAACAAACTAGTCTCTGCCATGTCTGCCTCATTTGTTGTACCCGTTTCCACCAAGATCAGACTTTGCCAACCTCAGACCAAAACCCTCGAATTTGCTGAGCGTCTGGAACGAAGCGGCTCATCCTGGATTACCCTCCATGCTCGTACTGTATCGGCTCGGCGACGCAGGCAAGGCGCGGCTGATCTCTCGGAAGTGAAAAGGTTGAAGGACTCTGGCAAACTACACATTCCGCTCATCAGTAACGGAAATGTTCGCGTGCACACGGATCTGGGCGACAATCTCAAGTACACTGGTGCTGATGGACTTATGGTTGGAGAAACTTTACTTGGGAATCCGTGGTGGGTTCATTCGTTCACCGTACAATTCTGCTTCACCAATTTTCCTGACTGTCAACAGTATCTTCACGAATAAGATACCAGACCCTGTTGACATCTCGCTCGAATACCTCAATCTCTGTCGGACGTACGCGAACACCATCCCAATCTCGTCAGTGAAAACGCATGTTCGGCATTTTGTCGATTTTCAATGGTACGTATATGTACCGATCTGTTCCTATACGTCAAGCTCAAGTTATCTTCTTGTCAGCTCTCGTCAAACGTGGTTCACAACATTCCGGACTGCTCTTGGGAATTGTGCCACGTTGGACGAAATTGAACATCTGTTATGTAGAAAGGTGGAACGGTGGCGTGGCAGGCCCCCAAGGGAATTCAACGGTACATCTGATGACGAGTCTGATGGTGGAGTTGAAAGCCTGAATGATAGAAAATCGGTATCGGAGAGCAATTTTCGTTTTTCGAAGACAGGAGAGCTCCCAAACCTTCTGGATACCGATGATCTGAATTTAGATCTTGGCCTATCTTGACGGCTTTGAATGTACGCGATTGGACTTTATTCATTCAACTACATGTTGGTAGGAAGAGGCGGGAAATCCAGTTATAACACCGCGGACTAGCCTGTCATGATTTATAGAATATACTAACACTGCAAAATGTTTTGCATGTTTAACGATACCCATCAGAAATACGGGTTTAGTGACATCCGCCTGAGAAGGATATCTCGCTGACGTTAGACGGGCATGGAAGCTGGGCGCTTGGGCTTTGATCAGTATAGTAGTACTACATTTACGCGAAATCCGGTTTTCAAGTCCTGCTAATGCTCCTAGACAATCGTAGGACTGCATCATCACAACATAGCCAGACTTGGCATCAAGTTTTTAAATCCTTCTAAAGCTCCTGGACAATCGTAGGACTACATTTTATCGCAACATACATTGTAGCTAAACTACAGAAGAATGCGGCTTTATGTGTCCCGTCCAGAACGGACCTGTCGTAGATACGATGCCCTCGTTCCGACTCGGAAAGTTAGTCGGCAGAAATGACCCTAAAAAGCAGACCAGAATAGCAAAAATGCCGATGGATGATGGACAGTTAGCAGTTGAGGGTATTTTTTTTCGATATTCTATTAACATGAGGCCGGAGGTGGAAAAACCATTGAAGATCTTTTTCTCTGCGTAACGGGAGTCCGAGGACACGCGGTAAGTCACATATAGATCGTTAGATGTGCTCAAGCCGGACGGAGCACTTGGACTGTGGAGAATAAATCCAATGAAATGGGGTGGGATGTAGTAACGGTGACCAAGAGCGCCGAAGAGGTCCAGACAGGAGTTTTCCGAGATCTGCAAAAGACGGTAAAAGGGTCCGAGCGAAAGGAGGATAAGGTATATTTATTATCTGAAGCTTCTAGCCTAACGAGCTGTAAGTTGCCTAGTGCCAGTACTGACCATATCCGAGGAAAAAGACGAGAGTATAATCACCACAAAAACGACGAGACAAGGACGACTAGATGCCTCATGAATATTGAGTAGATTGTGTGGCATAGGCTGACTTTAAGAGACCATGGGCTGTGGCAACCCCACGTCTCGAGAGACAACACAACGATAGCATGTAGAAACCACCTTTGATACCCACCGTCCGGGAAACATGACCCGAATCTACCAGATCGTATCTCGTGAACAGAGTTGGGTCAAGTGCAATAGGTACTTCCTTTGACACAAATCTGCTTGTCAATGCGTTAACCTCAATGGGCAGGGTGGTGCCTATGCATAGCCTTCATTGTCCCCCCAGGTTTGAGATCTCAGTCCTTCAATACCTGAAGCGGAGTAGAGTTGCCTTGGATCGAAGAAAAAGCGTGTATCGGCCGAGCAACCCGTGATCTACTTCTGATTTGGTGCTCGCAGACCCACACGGGGTAAAGGCATATATGGACAATTTAGAGTGAGCGAGATCCTTCTGATTGAGATAATGCATGAGTGCATCCGTAATGGTATACATACTGTATGACGAGAGCAGTCAATGAAGAGACCATATTCCGATGAGTTTTTCTGGTAAATGTCATTAACGAGTAGATCTGCTATTCTAGAGCGGAATTCACGCTCTTCTCCGAGGGTTCAGTCATGACCACGAACGGGCTTTGGCTGATACCTGAATTGAAAAACTCCACAATCAGAAAAAAGAGAAGTATACCAGGTCGCCGGGGACTTACGGCTCCTCTAGATATTCCACCTCCTCATCTGACAGCTTCCAATCTATGTCCACATTTTCTCCCAACCTTTGAACGGACGACGTGCCCACAATAGGGCTAGTTATCTTTCCAGCTGACCAGGCGAGAGCGATTTGGACCATAAGCTTTCCTCTTCTTCTGGCAACTTGTTCTACGCGTTTGACAATCTCCTGGTCGGCGTCTGTGAGAGTGCGTTCCCAAGGCATACCCTTAGATGCTGAAGAACGTAAAGATTCTTCAGAAGACAAAGCTCGAGCAAGCAAACCCCCTGCGACAGGTGCCCAGGGAATGACACCAATGCCGTTAAATTTACAGTACGAAATCATCTCGCGCTCCTGAGTACAACGAAGTCAAGCTCGGTCTTTCATCCACGAACAAGGGCAAACAAAGTGGAAAACATACCTCCTCTCTGTACAGTAACGAGTATTCACTCTGCATACTGACAAACTTGGTCCAGCCATGTTTCTCTGCGATCTCGTTCAGATAAGCGAATTGCCAGGCTCTCATCGAACACGCTCCAATATATCTGACTTTTCCCATTTGAACCAGATCATGTAAAGCCTTCATCGTTTCTTCGGCCCGTACATGGGGATCATAGCGATGGATTTGGAGCAGGTCGATGTACGACGTTTGCAACCGTTCCAACGAGGCATCGACAGCGTTAAAAATAGCAGTACGAGAGAGTCCGTATTGATTTTGAAAATCCCTGGTGTCTCGAAGTCTGCTATACTCCGTGTAGGGCATACCCGGACGAGGAGCAACGGGGTGGAAGCATTTGGTAGCAATGACAATCCTAGATCGAGGTATTCGGTGCTACGATGACATACAAGTTACCCTGGTGTCAATACGACAAATAATTTTAAGTTTGCAATATGCAAGGAGGGGGCCTACTTGCTGCATGAACTTTCCGATAATTCTCTCAGATTCACCATCCGAGTATTCGTTCGCCGTATCGATGGTGTTGATGCCTACATCCCAGGCCGCGTTCAGAATTTCCATCGACTGCTCCTCATCAAGAACCCATTTCTTTTGGAGAAAAAAGTTGAACCATGAAAGGGTTTAACAATCGTCTTGAGAAGATTTTGCATTGACGAATTTCCGGGGACTTACAGCCCATTCTGGAGATCCGAAACTCATGGCACCAAGCTGGGATGCCAAAAAGATCAAACTGGAGAAATCTTGACTACAGAAGCAGTTTGTACTCACAATTGGAACGGACACCTTGAGCCCCGATGAGCCAAGATATCGATAATGAACTTTTCCTTCAGACATAACGATGACAGCAATATGTGAAGTTATCGGAAGATTGAAGGTCGCACACAAATTAATTTGCGTGTGGAACCGTTGACTGTGATTCATGAAGTCATCCACTTGAGTTTATACCTCATGTCAATAGGCGGCAATGGTACATAGACTCTTCTTCCTCATGTCAACAATGATACATAGACTCTTCTCCCTACAAGCTCAAGCGGGCTAAAAGACACAAGTATACATAATACATGATTCCTCCCTTCAATTCTGCTCCTTGTCAGCTTTACCGATCACAAACGCACACCTATCCACCTCTTTCATCGGCTCATCTTCATGAAAAATACCGCTGACTTCCGTCGAATTGTCCGGGCCTTGTTGCAAAACAACCCGACGTCTTCGTCCGTCCTCTCCAGAAACATAACGCGGCCAAATTGGGGACTTGTCCAACTTGTACGTGTTTGGGTCGTACGAACGTACAAAAGACAACCAGTAAGCAATGAGCTCTTTGGCAAACGCAGTTTCTGTTGGTGTCATAGGAGTGAATCTGCCCGTGCCATTGAAACTATATAAGAGCATGAGTCAGCTTCGTCAGGAATGGGGACCAGGATAAAAGACGCACCCAGTGTTCATTCCATTGAAAAACATCCAATTCTCAGCCGCTTGTTACAACAAAAAAAGGAGTCATTAACTTTTAAGCAAAAAAAAACGCAGAACGATAAATGGATTCTGATGGGCTCACCATGCGCAGTTCCTAGTGATTGGTTAGCAGTGGGGTTGGGTTGGTTGTAACGATAGGTCCATGCATTTGTAACAGATGCAAAGACATTTCCTATAGCAGATACCTAAGGGGAAAGTTGCCCTGGGTTAAACAAACACGCAGAAAGGGCCAGGAACGACTACTGACAGCACAAATGAAAATGGATTCCCCTGTCGCCACTTGAAGTCGTTGGCTAGCGGAAGAAAAATCACTCTGAGGGTATTGCTATAGAGAACAAGACTTTCAACGCAAGGCGGGAAGAGAGACCCGAAATGGTATACAGACTTCAGCGAACTCTTCAAGGTCTGAATCGTCGAGAGTCGGGAACAAGAATCGAAGACCATCTTCCACTGTGTTCGGGGTGCTCACAGTTTCGTTGGAAGTTGACCTACATCGATGCAGAACTCAAGTTAGTGTGGCATAGATTACTATTACTGACCCCACGATAACTGGTACCTTGGCGAAGTTGCCAGCCAAAAGGGAAAGAGTCGGAGGAGCAGTGATGATCTTGCCGTCAACTACAGGGCGGAAAAGTTTATAACCGCCATTACTGAACGAAATGTCACGATATAGTTCAGTCGGAAAGTCGGGGGGAAAGGATTCTCACAAGGCAGTTGTGGTGGTTAAGTCTTGAGCTCGAGAAATGGCACTAACAGATGCTGTCCTCAAACAAGCAACTTTCTCTGTTACCGTTCCATTCGTACAACCTGCATGTTTGGAAAAGAAATCAAATTGCGTCTGGAAAAGTCGAATTCTCAACATGTTGTACGTGAACCGATAGAAGGAGCGTAAAAACTCACCTGAACTTGTTCTGGTAAAGGAGTTGGAGCCCGGTATACACTCTGCGCAATAGCACCTGAGAACAATCCCTCTTGACCAGTCGCCACGAGATGCAGCTCGACCGAACCTCCACCAGCACTTTGTCCATTGATCGTTACTTTCTTGGGATCACCTCCAAATGCCTCAATGTTCTCTTGTACCCATCTAAGTGCCTGTGTTTGGTCTTGGAAACCGACATTGAAGTCACCAACTGAAGGATCTCTGAAATCGGGTACTGCGAGGAAACCGAAGGATCCCAATCGGTAGTAGACAGAGACGATGACGACGTTCGGACTCTGGTGACTCCAATGGTCAAAGGGCCAATTCCGAGGGTTCCCATATCGGTATCCTACGAGAGGAGAAGGGAGGAGGTTGACATTGAATTCGGATTCATTCAACTAGAAACGACATACCTCCACCATGCATGTACACCAAGACAGGTACTAAGCGATGTTATTAGACCTCCCACGGAACAATAGCACTCGCACAACACAGACTTACGGTCATCTCCACATTTGGTTCCTGCCGGTGCATATACATTGACTTTCAAGCAGTCTTCACTGCCAGCTCCTCCAGCATCACCAGCTGTGAATAGCACAAAAATGTCAGCGTGTCAAAAAAAACATCCTCGACTACCACACGATAAAGATCGACGTATGTACCTCCTGTGGTTTCCTGAATACAAAACTCAGGGTACTCCGTAGCATTAACGACTTCTCCTCCCGCTTCTTCCGAAATCCTCGTCACATTCAGAGCTAACGGGGCCCTATACCTGCGTTCACCCACAGGAGCTTCAGCGTATGGCAAGCCTAGGTAGGCCACCGTATCCAGGTATGTCAGATTACCTCTATACTGAACATATCCCAGATCGACTACATTGGATTCTGTGGTACCGATACTACCGAACTTCAAATGACTCCTCGGAATACCTTGAATAGATCCGACGAAGAACGCAATTAAAACAGCTGCTGATGCTGCTGCGAAGGAAAACATGAGGGTCCTGGCAGGTTTATCTTGAATTTCTAGATCTGTTTGATCACTTTTTAAAGAGAAAAAAAAAACATGAGGGAGGTGAGGCATACGAAGCGGAATAAATGGCATTTTCTGAGGGCATCAAGGGCATTCTCGGGACGATGAAGCGGAAACCGGTCAGGACAAGTAACAAATGCTGGTCAGCTGAAGCCCAGAGTGTGATATCGTCCCCAGTTGGACGAAAGAAACGGTTCAACGTTGAAGAGCTTGATGGTTCGGGTTTGACAAAGGACGCGCCTGATGACATAAATTTCCAGTTTCAGAAAGCGAAATTCCGATACCCCGGATATCCGTTCATTGCGTTCACGCCTTTTTTCGATCTGTAATTTCGATCAATGGTGAACTTCTCCGTACTCTTCTCCCCACACACTTTCTCGAGCGCTCTCCTCGCCCTCCACGGTTGATCTTCCACCTATCGACGGAGAAGACTATACACTGCGTCAATAATCATTTTGGGGGTCCAAAAATATCAACATGGCACACGACTCAGATGAGCGTGTATGTCGTTTCTTGTAATGACACACTGGTGGAAGGTTCTGAACTGCATTGCAAGGATTCGCAGTAAGTACGTGGTCCGTGTTACCGATAATAAATTAACCATCCTTCTCCCAACTACAAGTCTAACAATGTTTTTCGAAAAAATAAAGATACATCGTAAGTAGCACCTATATACATGTTTTTTTCCGTTGGTGTGTACAAATGACATAGCTGTATAGTATTTTAATTTTGGAGTGAAGGCAAACATTGAACGTCCACAGAGTTTGAGATGAGCAACGAAAATTGAAAGACCATGACCAAATTGAAAAGATGCTTCAAGTCCACGAGTAATGTCTCGGGATCCACCACCCCTTCGCACTTATGTGCTCTATTTCTAAATGCTATTGTCCCATTGACCGGCGTCCTAGGGGTGATCGCTACCCATCTCAATAGATGGGCTTCCTATGTTCCTGTTGCATATGTGAGTTATGAACAATATGTTACTTGAAACAGGAAAGAAAAGATCCTAAACGTACAGGTGTATGTGACGTCTCGTGATCGACATGAACGAAAGCCCTCTCGACATTGGGCAAGACCTCAATCCTGTCCTGCAACGACTGGCTGACATCATGTGCTTTCCACAACGGCGTATCTGATTTCATCACTATGTCGATCTCGACAAAGTAGGATGGTCCGCTCTACCAAACCAAACCAAAACAGAAAAAAAAAAAGAACGAAAGAAAGGAAAAGAAGAAGGAAAAGAAATGTGAAGAGACGCGAGTTAGTCTTTAGACTACGTGAGAGACAAAGGACAACAAACGGAGACTGACATGATACGCCCTCACAGTGTCGATCTTCTCAATACTATCATTGAACGTAGCAGCTTTGTAAATGAGGAACTGCAGGAATTCATGAGGGGCAGATTGACCCGCGAGCAGACAGAACTGTCGGTAGATCGTGATACCCCACGATATGATAATTCCAGATCCAATCTAAGGTTTCAGGTAATTAGAGAAGTGGGAGCGGAGCGGTGAAGTCCTTGGAACAAAACCTACAATCACGGCACCGGTGGGATCGAGCCCTAGAAGAGCGGAGTTAGACCAATTCATACGTTAGGAAAGGAGCGAAAACCATGCTTACACCACCGAAGTTTGCTTCCACCACAGGACATGAGAATACCTAGAACGAATATGAGTAACATAGTTGCAAAAACAATGAAGCTACGCAAACCCACCAAATCCATTCAAGAATATGTCGTTGCGGTGATCCTCCCACAAGATCTCCACTTGGCTAGACGATTTCTTCAAGGAAAAGCAGTAGATGAAGAGCAAAATCTTCATAACTAGAGGTGATCGTTCAGTAGACAAGGATTACTGGAAACCGGGTTAACGTACATAGTGCAGCAGCGACTGCAATGATGGATGGAAGATGGAACGCTTGCAGGTCACTACCCTCGTGTGTGACGAGTGCCCGAATAGACTCGACGATAACGACGAGGTTGACTGCGCCCATCCTATCAGTTAATCAACATCAGTGGCCTGCTAGAAACGGAGAAATCGTGACTAACAAGGACCCTGTCAAAGTACCACGTCACTTCTTGCAAGAAAGATGATACATAGGTTAAGAACGCGTACCATAAACAATGTTTCCAATGGTTTCCAGTCTAGCACCACCGACAGGCCATTTGTTCACGTCGAGTTTCTTGGCCTTACGGTGTAGCCAGTAGAGAACGACATTGCTACCAATGTCAAAGACTGAATCGATACCAGTAGACAGGAGCGAAAGGGACGACGAAGAGACGGCAGCATACACTGAAAGGAAGTCAAAACGGTGGGCTAAGACTACAACGAGTGTAGGACGCACTCTGTAGGATGCAGAGGAGAAGGTTGGTCACCATACTAGCCCATACTGCAATTTTTACCTAGAATGAACACATGAGAAGATGGTTAAACGAGCACCGAAAGGTATGTGTCTTACTGGAATGCGGTTATTGTCTTCTTCTATCCTAGCATCCTCGGTATGTTCTTCCATGGGTTTGAGCAAGGAACCAATAAGCTGTATAGCACATATTAACATTGAACGTTCACTAGGACAAAAGGCCGAGCAGTGCACTAGGATACTCACATTATTCTGCTTGTTCTGATACTTTACGACCTTCTTCCCTTTTTTCCTGTTGCGCAATTCGGCCAACTGTTCTTCAGTCTGAATTCCGTCCCGGATACCGAACGGGTCTATGCTGGTCCCACTGGATGCGGCAGTTCTCGACTCTACATCATCAGAGGTAGATGTAGAAGTAGAGGTGGAGGTTGGTGAGGGTTTACTGGCAAACGGAACAGGCTGGGGATTCAAATTTGGATTTCCGGTAACAAATTAACAGTGACGAAGAGTAGCAAAGAGTATGATGTAGACGCGTACCACTGTGAGGGTTGTTGGATAATCTTTCTCGAGATTATTTGTAATGGAAGCCATTGGTGTGGGAAGCTCTGACAGACCCAAGACAACGGATACTAGCCAAGCTAGACAAGAAGATTATTACTGACCATCCGAAATAAAGCCATTCATATTGGTTCTTACTTAGGGAGATATTGAGCAAAAATTGAAGGGTTTATTGAGCGCAAAGACGGTGGCTGCAACAGACTGGACGCTGGGGGAAAATGGGTAGGAGGAAGAAAGAAGGGGAAAGAAGATGAACCAAAGCAATGGGCTTATATATAAGTTGAAGCTGAGCTTGAAAAAAACGTGGCGGTGCCAAACCTACCACCAGGCATCGATCACTTTATAGCAATACAATAGGGGACGTAATAAGGTGTACCAAAACCCAGTGTTCGGGTTCGTACAGCAACATCGATAACGTCGAACGACAATGACTCCCACTTCCCGCGGACTTCTCTAAACCTAAAACCTATTCGATCCTAGATTGTCTTGAGCAAGCTGTAGCAAGTCTCCGAATGTCAAGGGTACAGCCATCCATCAGCAAAGTCTCAAAGTTGGCCTTTTTCTCTGAATGTTATGCAGAAAGCAGACCAATCCTCCCTTCCCCTCAGACTGAAATCGCACACCTAGAAGACTAGAACGTTAGCCGAGCGCTTGCCAGGGACATTCCCCCTCGATCCAACGCGCATTCCTTCGATCTCGAACTTCCGGCCACGCTCTAATTCCGAACGAGTTTAGAATCACTGGAGGCTAGAATTCACTTTTGACCGCACTTCAAGTGTGCCTTCAAGGGGACTCGGAAGTAGCCGGAATGCGTCAGGACAGGGTACGGGCGCGTATATGGCAGCAGTCGTTGTGCACATATGTCACTGCTCGGGTTGAGTGAGCATTTCCTCGGAAAGACGTGCACAGAAGGAGGATCCCGACACGAAACTTCCTGGAAAAGATGTGACATACAATTCAAAACTGGAGATTACATCTAATTAAGTATATTCCCTGGGAAAAGCATGCCAGGACTAAACGATCCTCTGAGGAAATATTCATCGGTCCCAGCAGTGATACATTTGAGCAACTTCTAGATTTTCCTATCCAAGAGCAGCCACAACCAACAGAAGGGTTGCCAGAAATGCCAGTGTAAGTTATAAGTTGTTGGTCTGATATTTTACTTTGTTGAAGCACTTAGCAGAGACATTTCATACGGAGGTAGATCCCTGCATCGTGTATGGTGCTGTGTCGGGACTTTTAAGGAATCTTCGGAAAGCTCACGGACAGTGCTATGAATCATACTCGAGCTCAAACATGTATGGGTTAGTTAGCTAGAGTCACTGCTGGGATTGGTGAATGTTTGCTCTGGAAAGATGTATACAGAGCTCCAAGAGGATCCTGGCATTCCCGACATGAACTTCGGACTTCCCAGAAAAGATGTTAACATCTCAGTTTCCCTTTGGAAACATTGAACACAATGCAAAATTGATGAATACTTATGTATTTCCTGGGGAGAGTATGCTAGGAATGACAAAATCCGGCCCTCATTCCTATTAAGGTGTCTTTCCATAGTAATAATTGTCTTTAATTATCAGAGCCTTTGGTTCTCCTTAAAAAGCCATGGTGGCAAACAGGAAATCGAGTTTTTGTTTTTGGTCCTAAAACCATCATAAGTGATAAGCATGTAATAGGTGAGAGCTATACTTATAATGACCATTCAAACATGATAGAGACAACAGCATCAAAAGATAAGTATATAGTCACAAGTCACTGTCTTGTTTTCAGGTCCCATATCTTACTGAAGGGAAAGGGGCACACACGCCTCACATCGGACGAGATCAGTGAGATGGCCATTATAAACGAGGGTTATTATAAGGCCTTTTTAAACATTCCGACATGTCGCCTATACCTACTTAAGAAAAGACCACAAAGTTTGTAACAGGAAAAAGAAAAAACAGGGCCGCCACCTTGAAAATGTAAATGGAATTACGGAAAACTAGAAAAGAATTAATGCAATCAGAACTTGTTGCATGTACATACTTATATAGATCCTTGGACCTCTAGTTAACGTTGCCCCTTTTCCGGGTTCCCTAATAGAACCAACCAGCCTTTCTATATGTTGATCATAGATGCATCTGAACTTCTCGCCTTCTATCATGATGCTCTATACCAACCTTGACATCAGCCACTCAACAATTGCCGACCCTCAGTGCCATCAGTGGTCTCAGACCCCAACACAGCAATCGATAAACCTATACTAGGTATTTGATGGTTCACACTTCGTGCATGATACATACTTAGCTTCAAAGCTTGTCACGACGTGGTCTCAAGTATAACACAAGAACCTCGACATAGCCACTAAGCTGTTCATGCTATTGCGTCATAAGTACATGATTATCCATTTTGGGTTAAAGGAGGCTAACGAAAAACGAAGCAGTTTTTTTTTTTTCGGTTCTGTTGAATTTAGAAAATGATCTAGGTTGATAAACCCACGAGTAAGTCGACCAGTAATAACTTATTAGCCAGTACGTATTCTAAAAAAACACATACAATCAAAGTACACTAACAAAACTATTTCCGCAAAAAAGACATCGATGTACAGCTTCCAACAAATCCTCGACGAACCAACCCCGAGCTCCAGGTGGCATAAAGCTAATACGATCCTCTACGGAATGACCGGAGATGCTAGAAGGCGGTAGAAACGCTTTCCGTGTACAACCTATGCACGTTCGAACGCGTGGAGTGGATAGAATGAACGTTGTGACGGAACATCGAGCTAATGACAAGTGGGGTCATGAATCCATAAAAAAATAGTAGGTGGAGAAGCGAACAGTGGACACTTACACCACGTATGACCATTAGTGCATGTAGCATTAGTAATATTATCGAGTCGCACTTCAACTTGGCATGCCGGACACACTTCATTGAGATTTTGATAGTCGGAAGATTGAGCTTCCGCTTCGAACATTTTAGATACGACTTCCGATAGACTCTGTCCTTCCGACGACAAGTCTGGAGGTGAACCTTCCAACAGTGATTGGACTACCATTCGTCTCACAAACGGTATATCGTCGACTAGAAAAAGATGACTCGCTCGTCAACCGACAGCGTTATAGTTGAATAGTTAAAATGCATACTTACGAGCAAACTTATCCGACACCGCAACAAGATGTCTAATAATCGTTCGTAAATTCCGATGCGAGATAGTTGTAAGCAACGAATGCGCTGTACGTCCACACTCCTCTTGCCTCTCAGTATTTTTTTCAGATAATTTCTGTCACACAACGCATTCAGTACGTCAAACCAGATACCAAAAGAACCCAAGCACTCTAATCATACATACCCAAGCAAAATCAGCCAAAGACAGCCTCATCCGCAAAGACAAAAGGTTATCCCATCCAAAAAGATGACTAGCGAGACTACTCCGAACCTCGGCTCGCACACCAGGTGATAGTGGTCCCTGTCCCCAAGTCGGCGTGACGATACTGGCGGAATAGTCTTCAGAAGCTTTCCCTAATACTTCCAAAAGTTGATGATGCAGGCGGTTCAGCAACGCTTTCTCTCTCAGGTGAAAGAAAGTGAACCTAAGGATCTGTAGAGGACCTATCCCCACAGCTGGGAAAGAAAGAAAGAGGAATAAGCTTTTGTAACGATCAATAGAGAGAAGGGCTGCGTAGGCACCGTCCACGGCAGGCATACGCATACGGATAATTTTTTGGTGTGCGTAATAGTGACAAAGTGACAAAATGTGATTAGGAAAAAGGTATATGATGTCAACTCTTGACTAGAAGAAAAAGGAATGCGCGAACACCCAAAAGGTCCGCACACGACAGTGGACGGCGCCTGCGCAAGTTTCTCTAATTGCAAAGGGGCGCTAGGTGGAAACATGCTACATTACCTGCTTTAGCATTAAGGAGGGTGTCCGAAAGTTGTTGTATGAAAACTTCGTCATCGAGATCGTTCCATATCTGTGCGACGATAAGCATACTGTTATGTTTCGCGTCATGTTTGTAGCTGAAGTCCGCGGGACGAACGGCTCTTGAAAATATAAACAAGGTTGTGTCAGTCTTTGGAAGCACCATTGAATCAAAAGAAGTGAAGTGACAGACTCATGAACCCAACCAAGTACACCTGCATCCTCATATGACACCATTCCGCTCATTCTATTGACGTCACTAAACGTTATCGTTTCTTGTTCGACTCGTGAAAACACTGAACGAACAGTCGAGGACAGTTGCTTCGATGTCAATGTTAACGCATCCGATTCTGAATCCTCTTCGGCGACTGCGGTGATGTTCGGGGACGTGGAAAGGTCGTGTACGACGTGAAAAGACCCGTCGAGTAAGCTGATGATTAATTTGTCGCGTCTAGCTATATATTGCAAGCCAGTGACAGGATGAAAGCAAGAGGAGCCAACAGAGTGCTTTTGTGTTTTCAGAGGGATAGTAAGGTCTCCGGACCATCTAGGAGTGGTTTCAGGGGGAGCCGACCATAGGTGAACTGTACCGGGTTTGCAGTAAACAAGGACGGGCTACGTGCAACTAACTTCAATGAAAAACAATCTTAATTGGTAAACAAAAACAAAGGATACGCACTTTTCTCTCCGGTATATCGACCCATTCCAACGCAGTCAATCCAGCTCGACGAGTTTCCCCGATTGAGGAATTTCCAGGTTCAATAGTAGTCACGATATTGAAAGCGAAACCAGTGCCTTCGGCTCTTTGTACTCGTTGCTTGACTTTAACAATGTCCACTACACCATCCGATGTGCCATATGCGACCAAAGCCATACCTAGAGATATAAATATGAACAAAATGGCTCGGTAACAATCACTGAGACCGCACATGTGTGTTCTTCCACGAGCTCCCATCTCGAAAACGCAACGTGCGTTATCCATTTGTCAGAGACGTTAAGAACTTGTAATACCTCGAGAGTAGAGTCACGGTTGTACCTGTAACCACGGTCAATGGTGACCCAGAGAAAAGGGTTTGAGGAAATACCTCATAAAGACCAGAGAACCAGCGCGGTTACCGCCTACGAGTACAGAGGCGTTCAAAGTCGTCGGGGTAGGTTTGAGTCCAAAATCTGCCTGAGGTGACCATGCAATGCCTACATGTCCGACTCATAAGAATGTACTAAAATTCTCGAATACAGCGAACGCACAGATTATTTGAGCCGTCAGCGTATTCTCAGTACGAGTCTTTGATTCGTCTTTGATGAAGTTCTCTATCAAGAACGGAGTGACATCGAAATTCTGTTCCTATGAGTAAATGGTGGAAGTCAGGTAAGATAATGCAATAACGCACTTTGATCCATTCGCCTTTGAGAGCATTTTTTCCTGCTGTCCAAAGCGTTAAATCCATGTTCGTGCTTAAGGTAGCCATCACACAACTGACGGTTCAACATTGAGCACCCAACGTCGCGCACACCATGGTCATGATGACATACCCTGCATCAGGCGTAACGTTGCTCGGGGAGAAAACCATGGACCATACAGTGATATCGATAGAACCAAGGGATCCAGCACCGAATTCTGTTGCGCGACAGTTAATTTTATAACTTAGGAAGTAGCAATGACCAGTGCGACGATTTAGGCACACCTTGAGAGTAATCTGGCCATCGACAGACTTCCGTTTTATCGAATTGGATCATGGTCCTGAACCACCCGACTAGTGGTCTATCTTCTCTATTTGCGTCTGGAGAGGCTTTGAGTATGGATTCCGCATCGAAATTAATGCCGTGGTCTGGTGTCTGGAATCATTGAGCGGCATGGAATAGGTATCTTCAACATTAGAACGCACCATAACATAAATAGCTGACTTGCTAGCGAGACAAGCTTGTCCGTCAGGGGACCATTGCAGACATTTTACTGAAGGTGAAGTGATGACCGTAGGGACATTTAGAGCAGTATACACGACATGGCTGTCCATTTCCAGAGATTTTGAGTAGTACAGATATAGACGCGTTTGGACGCGTTGAATTAGTCGCGAATTATGTAGAACATCAAAACAAGCATGCGGTTGTTTTCACTTGTTATTTCACTTGTTAGTCTCACTCTGTAAGGTTTTAGTCCTTACACGAGAGTCTCACGCGATAGAACAGGGATGGGTCTGCAATTCGAGGAGAACTAAAGAGACCTACTCTCTACGATAGGCTAAGTATCTATACTGTAAGACGAGCGGAGTTTCGGAAGAATGCGATAACTCCAAATGTACGGAATCGCTACACACTCATAGCACTTCTTGCCAGTGTCTCTTGTGACCTCAGATGTTCTACCCTATCGAATCCAGGTGAAGATAGCTGCATGGCTCTCCTCGAGTGCACACCAACTAGCAGACTGTCAAAAAACCCAAGTGTACTGGTCGTAGACGATTAATATTGTCAGAACAATGAATAGCGGATGTAGAAAGAAGACCAATTTGCTTCAATATCCTGTGGGCAGACTAACGATATACACTAGACACTCATCGTCTTACTCCTGCTAAATCCATGGTTGGACGTCAACTTTTTTGTCCTCAGCAAGCTGGGTTTCCAGGAAAAGGCTTTCTAGTCATGAAATAAGGTTTAGGTTGTAATTGGGCACATGCTTACCATCGTCAGGGACTTCTGTCAAGGTTGGCGCCCACTAACCTTTCTAGAACCATCACCTAACTTGAGGCAGTCATGGGCAACGACCAGTCTACGCAGCAAAAACCTGAAAAACCGTCCGAAAAACTTCTCGTCTTTGTGCACGGCTCCAGGAAAGTAGCGGTCTCCCGTCCTGAGACTTACTATGTGCGTGTCTCGCTGAGTGATATAGTGTCGTGCGCTTTTGTTGAGGAGCAACATTGTAGGCCGCTGTCTGTGCAGCTCAGGAGCATTTCCCCCATATACCACGACCTAGGATTGTTTTGAAAACAAAAGACTTGGCCATTTGCGATGGAGAGCTCTTAGAGATATCCTCCGACATTTGGGAAGTAGTCCGAGAAGAAGCGAGAACGGTTGAAGTGGCGTATAAATATCAAGACCCTAGTCTCTACGACCGTGTAGGTTTGAATTGAGTTTCCATATTCATAGGCTATACTGACGTTGCTTTCTATGTTGTAGGGATCGGTACACTCATATGATGGATCGTTCTCTATCTATGTCAAGTCTTTGACGGGAAAAACAATACATTACAGTGTCAGTCTATCTGATACGGTATTGGACCTTAAGCAAACGATTCAAGGTTCGGAGGGTACTCCTGTTGATCAGTACGAACTAGCTTTCATGGGACAATTCCTGGACGATGACCGGACACTCTCGGAGTACAATATACAAAGAAATGCTATCCTTACACTTGTTCCCGCACTCGGAGGGAAGACCACACTCAGAGGGAAGAAACCGGTGATCTACCTTCGGGCTCCGAAGGATATTCAAGCAATTGTCAGGTTGTCACTCGTCCCGGCCTGGAAGTTTTCTGCCATTTATCCGATGGTTCCTCTCCTCCCTACTAAAGAATGCGAAGGACAGAAATTGGAGTGGACTGTCACGACACGCAAAGACGGAACCTTGCATGATCACCATACAGGAATGGAAGTTGCCTATCTGTATTGGGAGGCTTTGTGTGTACCTTGTACTTTGATCGTCTTTCGCCCCACTGACATGGCTCCGACACAGGGCAAACCATCAGAGCTTATCTTCCCCTCCTCCCTCTCCCAAACTCGACAGTTCCAGACAAGAATACTTTGACCCTGCCTGGCCTTCCCTCACAGAAGATAACAGTGTTGTGCTTGACGTTGGAAAGAACATGACAAATTATCTTGACAAGACACTGCTCTCTCTTGGTTTTGATGTTGAAGCTCGCACATCTTTCATCACGTCTGTTACCCTGACCCCGTCGCGGTTCTCTTTTACTGAAATTTTAACATGACAGGTTCTGGCTGCCAGAGCTGATCAAATACCAATACGTCGCCATTCGTTTTGTCAATCAGGCTGCATATGAACGTGCTGCCCCATTGGACGTGACACCTAAACCGGATGTCGTTGCGCGAGTTTTTATGCTATTCCGGGGTATCCCTGAGGACGAGATTGACGAATGGTCTTCCGCCTCGGAGAGAGCTGCTGAAGGTGTGGAGAGATGGCAGGATATTGTTGGGGTGGACAAGAGCAAAGTAACGGATGAGTCGTTGTACAGGGTACTAGAATGGGGTGGCATGGAGGTCAAGTACTGATTTATGAATTATTGTTCTCTTCGAATTGGCAAATTCTGCTTGTAAAAGTGCTACCGCTGTATGTACATATGATTTGCGTCGTCACTTGTAAGTTCAAGTTTGCACTTTGAACTGGTATACATAATTAGTGTCAATGTCCGGAAGTGTACACTCCAGGAGGCCCATTATCTTATCTTATCGCACAGGTATTCGCCTCATGCTCAAAGCTGTTTAGTTTTACGTACTTGTTTTCCCGTCCATCATCATGCGCCCACTTAAGCGTCCCTTTTTTGACGTCCATGATTGCCCTCCAGTGGCTGTTGAAGGCTTTGCGACGACTACTACACGACCATGCTTTACGATCTCCTTTACGCGTTATCCTCTCTCTCTGGAGTTTCTTCAAACTACAGCTCAGAAAAATTGGCCGGAACAGAAAGGGCAGCGAAAAGCTAAATGGCAAGCCGAAACCGAGAACTGTCTACAACGACAGGGATGAAAAGGTCGTCAGGATGCCATACCAGCCGCCAGTTGAATCGTCAATTGTCGTATGTGCAAGTCGCGTCCCTGACTCCCTAGGCCTTCTGCCCTTCGCTCACGCCGGCAGTTCCAATCTATCACTCTCCGAGTCGTCTCAAAATGTCCAAACGTCTTCTCTACATCCGGAAGACAGTTTTCCTCGACCACGAACCCTATCCAGATCCCATATTTCCTATCCTAACGTCGCCGGACATACTCCCGGCCGCAACGCTTCTCGGACCTCTATTACCGGGGGTAGCGC
>ML180139.1:0-26367 GCA_004369135.1 Dendrothele bispora CBS 962.96 | reverse complement strand
GCGCTACCCCCGGTAATAGAGGTCCGAGAAGCGTTGCGGCCGGGAGTATGTCCGGCGACGTTAGGATAGGAAATATGGGATCTGGATAGGGTTCGTGGTCGAGGAAAACTGTCTTCCGGATGTAGAGAAGACGTTTGGACATTTTGAGACGACTCGGAGAGTGATAGATTGGAACTGCCGGCGTGAGCGAAGGGCAGAAGGCCTAGGGAGTCAGGGACGCGACTTGCACATACGACAATTGACGATTCAACTGGCGGCTGGTATGGCATCCTGACGACCTTTTCATCCCTGTCGTTGTAGACAGTTCTCGGTTTCGGCTTGCCATTTAGCTTTTCGCTGCCCTTTCTGTTCCGGCCAATTTTTCTGAGCTGTAGTTTGAAGAAACTCCAGAGAGAGAGGATAACGCGTAAAGGAGATCGTAAAGCATGGTCGTGTAGTAGTCGTCGCAAAGCCTTCAACAGCCACTGGAGGGCAATCATGGACGTCAAAAAAGGGACGCTTAAGTGGGCGCATGATGATGGACGGGAAAACAAGTACGTAAAACTAAACAGCTTTGAGCATGAGGCGAATACCTGTGCGATAAGATAAGATAATGGGCCTCCTGGAGTGTACACTTCCGGACATTGACACTAATTATGTATACCAGTTCAAAGTGCAAACTTGAACTTACAAGTGACGACGCAAATCATATGTACATACAGCGGTAGCACTTTTACAAGCAGAATTTGCCAATTCGAAGAGAACAATAATTCATAAATCAGTACTTGACCTCCATGCCACCCCATTCTAGTACCCTGTACAACGACTCATCCGTTACTTTGCTCTTGTCCACCCCAACAATATCCTGCCATCTCTCCACACCTTCAGCAGCTCTCTCCGAGGCGGAAGACCATTCGTCAATCTCGTCCTCAGGGATACCCCGGAATAGCATAAAAACTCGCGCAACGACATCCGGTTTAGGTGTCACGTCCAATGGGGCAGCACGTTCATATGCAGCCTGATTGACAAAACGAATGGCGACGTATTGGTATTTGATCAGCTCTGGCAGCCAGAACCTGTCATGTTAAAATTTCAGTAAAAGAGAACCGCGACGGGGTCAGGGTAACAGACGTGATGAAAGATGTGCGAGCTTCAACATCAAAACCAAGAGAGAGCAGTGTCTTGTCAAGATAATTTGTCATGTTCTTTCCAACGTCAAGCACAACACTGTTATCTTCTGTGAGGGAAGGCCAGGCAGGGTCAAAGTATTCTTGTCTGGAACTGTCGAGTTTGGGAGAGGGAGGAGGGGAAGATAAGCTCTGATGGTTTGCCCTGTGTCGGAGCCATGTCAGTGGGGCGAAAGACGATCAAAGTACAAGGTACACACAAAGCCTCCCAATACAGATAGGCAACTTCCATTCCTGTATGGTGATCATGCAAGGTTCCGTCTTTGCGTGTCGTGACAGTCCACTCCAATTTCTGTCCTTCGCATTCTTTAGTAGGGAGGAGAGGAACCATCGGATAAATGGCAGAAAACTTCCAGGCCGGGACGAGTGACAACCTGACAATTGCTTGAATATCCTTCGGAGCCCGAAGGTAGATCACCGGTTTCTTCCCTCTGAGTGTGGTCTTCCCTCCGAGTGCGGGAACAAGTGTAAGGATAGCATTTCTTTGTATATTGTACTCCGAGAGTGTCCGGTCATCGTCCAGGAATTGTCCCATGAAAGCTAGTTCGTACTGATCAACAGGAGTACCCTCCGAACCTTGAATCGTTTGCTTAAGGTCCAATACCGTATCAGATAGACTGACACTGTAATGTATTGTTTTTCCCGTCAAAGACTTGACATAGATAGAGAACGATCCATCATATGAGTGTACCGATCCCTACAACATAGAAAGCAACGTCAGTATAGCCTATGAATATGGAAACTCAATTCAAACCTACACGGTCGTAGAGACTAGGGTCTTGATATTTATACGCCACTTCAACCGTTCTCGCTTCTTCTCGGACTACTTCCCAAATGTCGGAGGATATCTCTAAGAGCTCTCCATCGCAAATGGCCAAGTCTTTTGTTTTCAAAACAATCCTAGGTCGTGGTATATGGGGGAAATGCTCCTGAGCTGCACAGACAGCGGCCTACAATGTTGCTCCTCAACAAAAGCGCACGACACTATATCACTCAGCGAGACACGCACATAGTAAGTCTCAGGACGGGAGACCGCTACTTTCCTGGAGCCGTGCACAAAGACGAGAAGTTTTTCGGACGGTTTTTCAGGTTTTTGCTGCGTAGACTGGTCGTTGCCCATGACTGCCTCAAGTTAGGTGATGGTTCTAGAAAGGTTAGTGGGCGCCAACCTTGACAGAAGTCCCTGACGATGGTAAGCATGTGCCCAATTACAACCTAAACCTTATTTCATGACTAGAAAGCCTTTTCCTGGAAACCCAGCTTGCTGAGGACAAAAAAGTTGACGTCCAACCATGGATTTAGCAGGAGTAAGACGATGAGTGTCTAGTGTATATCGTTAGTCTGCCCACAGGATATTGAAGCAAATTGGTCTTCTTTCTACATCCGCTATTCATTGTTCTGACAATATTAATCGTCTACGACCAGTACACTTGGGTTTTTTGACAGTCTGCTAGTTGGTGTGCACTCGAGGAGAGCCATGCAGCTATCTTCACCTGGATTCGATAGGGTAGAACATCTGAGGTCACAAGAGACACTGGCAAGAAGTGCTATGAGTGTGTAGCGATTCCGTACATTTGGAGTTATCGCATTCTTCCGAAACTCCGCTCGTCTTACAGTATAGATACTTAGCCTATCGTAGAGAGTAGGTCTCTTTAGTTCTCCTCGAATTGCAGACCCATCCCTGTTCTATCGCGTGAGACTCTCGTGTAAGGACTAAAACCTTACAGAGTGAGACTAACAAGTGAAATAACAAGTGAAAACAACCGCATGCTTGTTTTGATGTTCTACATAATTCGCGACTAATTCAACGCGTCCAAACGCGTCTATATCTGTACTACTCAAAATCTCTGGAAATGGACAGCCATGTCGTGTATACTGCTCTAAATGTCCCTACGGTCATCACTTCACCTTCAGTAAAATGTCTGCAATGGTCCCCTGACGGACAAGCTTGTCTCGCTAGCAAGTCAGCTATTTATGTTATGGTGCGTTCTAATGTTGAAGATACCTATTCCATGCCGCTCAATGATTCCAGACACCAGACCACGGCATTAATTTCGATGCGGAATCCATACTCAAAGCCTCTCCAGACGCAAATAGAGAAGATAGACCACTAGTCGGGTGGTTCAGGACCATGATCCAATTCGATAAAACGGAAGTCTGTCGATGGCCAGATTACTCTCAAGGTGTGCCTAAATCGTCGCACTGGTCATTGCTACTTCCTAAGTTATAAAATTAACTGTCGCGCAACAGAATTCGGTGCTGGATCCCTTGGTTCTATCGATATCACTGTATGGTCCATGGTTTTCTCCCCGAGCAACGTTACGCCTGATGCAGGGTATGTCATCATGACCATGGTGTGCGCGACGTTGGGTGCTCAATGTTGAACCGTCAGTTGTGTGATGGCTACCTTAAGCACGAACATGGATTTAACGCTTTGGACAGCAGGAAAAAATGCTCTCAAAGGCGAATGGATCAAAGTGCGTTATTGCATTATCTTACCTGACTTCCACCATTTACTCATAGGAACAGAATTTCGATGTCACTCCGTTCTTGATAGAGAACTTCATCAAAGACGAATCAAAGACTCGTACTGAGAATACGCTGACGGCTCAAATAATCTGTGCGTTCGCTGTATTCGAGAATTTTAGTACATTCTTATGAGTCGGACATGTAGGCATTGCATGGTCACCTCAGGCAGATTTTGGACTCAAACCTACCCCGACGACTTTGAACGCCTCTGTACTCGTAGGCGGTAACCGCGCTGGTTCTCTGGTCTTTATGAGGTATTTCCTCAAACCCTTTTCTCTGGGTCACCATTGACCGTGGTTACAGGTACAACCGTGACTCTACTCTCGAGGTATTACAAGTTCTTAACGTCTCTGACAAATGGATAACGCACGTTGCGTTTTCGAGATGGGAGCTCGTGGAAGAACACACATGTGCGGTCTCAGTGATTGTTACCGAGCCATTTTGTTCATATTTATATCTCTAGGTATGGCTTTGGTCGCATATGGCACATCGGATGGTGTAGTGGACATTGTTAAAGTCAAGCAACGAGTACAAAGAGCCGAAGGCACTGGTTTCGCTTTCAATATCGTGACTACTATTGAACCTGGAAATTCCTCAATCGGGGAAACTCGTCGAGCTGGATTGACTGCGTTGGAATGGGTCGATATACCGGAGAGAAAAGTGCGTATCCTTTGTTTTTGTTTACCAATTAAGATTGTTTTTCATTGAAGTTAGTTGCACGTAGCCCGTCCTTGTTTACTGCAAACCCGGTACAGTTCACCTATGGTCGGCTCCCCCTGAAACCACTCCTAGATGGTCCGGAGACCTTACTATCCCTCTGAAAACACAAAAGCACTCTGTTGGCTCCTCTTGCTTTCATCCTGTCACTGGCTTGCAATATATAGCTAGACGCGACAAATTAATCATCAGCTTACTCGACGGGTCTTTTCACGTCGTACACGACCTTTCCACGTCCCCGAACATCACCGCAGTCGCCGAAGAGGATTCAGAATCGGATGCGTTAACATTGACATCGAAGCAACTGTCCTCGACTGTTCGTTCAGTGTTTTCACGAGTCGAACAAGAAACGATAACGTTTAGTGACGTCAATAGAATGAGCGGAATGGTGTCATATGAGGATGCAGGTGTACTTGGTTGGGTTCATGAGTCTGTCACTTCACTTCTTTTGATTCAATGGTGCTTCCAAAGACTGACACAACCTTGTTTATATTTTCAAGAGCCGTTCGTCCCGCGGACTTCAGCTACAAACATGACGCGAAACATAACAGTATGCTTATCGTCGCACAGATATGGAACGATCTCGATGACGAAGTTTTCATACAACAACTTTCGGACACCCTCCTTAATGCTAAAGCAGGTAATGTAGCATGTTTCCACCTAGCGCCCCTTTGCAATTAGAGAAACTTGCGCAGGCGCCGTCCACTGTCGTGTGCGGACCTTTTGGGTGTTCGCGCATTCCTTTTTCTTCTAGTCAAGAGTTGACATCATATACCTTTTTCCTAATCACATTTTGTCACTTTGTCACTATTACGCACACCAAAAAATTATCCGTATGCGTATGCCTGCCGTGGACGGTGCCTACGCAGCCCTTCTCTCTATTGATCGTTACAAAAGCTTATTCCTCTTTCTTTCTTTCCCAGCTGTGGGGATAGGTCCTCTACAGATCCTTAGGTTCACTTTCTTTCACCTGAGAGAGAAAGCGTTGCTGAACCGCCTGCATCATCAACTTTTGGAAGTATTAGGGAAAGCTTCTGAAGACTATTCCGCCAGTATCGTCACGCCGACTTGGGGACAGGGACCACTATCACCTGGTGTGCGAGCCGAGGTTCGGAGTAGTCTCGCTAGTCATCTTTTTGGATGGGATAACCTTTTGTCTTTGCGGATGAGGCTGTCTTTGGCTGATTTTGCTTGGGTATGTATGATTAGAGTGCTTGGGTTCTTTTGGTATCTGGTTTGACGTACTGAATGCGTTGTGTGACAGAAATTATCTGAAAAAAATACTGAGAGGCAAGAGGAGTGTGGACGTACAGCGCATTCGTTGCTTACAACTATCTCGCATCGGAATTTACGAACGATTATTAGACATCTTGTTGCGGTGTCGGATAAGTTTGCTCGTAAGTATGCATTTTAACTATTCAACTATAACGCTGTCGGTTGACGAGCGAGTCATCTTTTTCTAGTCGACGATATACCGTTTGTGAGACGAATGGTAGTCCAATCACTGTTGGAAGGTTCACCTCCAGACTTGTCGTCGGAAGGACAGAGTCTATCGGAAGTCGTATCTAAAATGTTCGAAGCGGAAGCTCAATCTTCCGACTATCAAAATCTCAATGAAGTGTGTCCGGCATGCCAAGTTGAAGTGCGACTCGATAATATTACTAATGCTACATGCACTAATGGTCATACGTGGTGTAAGTGTCCACTGTTCGCTTCTCCACCTACTATTTTTTTATGGATTCATGACCCCACTTGTCATTAGCTCGATGTTCCGTCACAACGTTCATTCTATCCACTCCACGCGTTCGAACGTGCATAGGTTGTACACGGAAAGCGTTTCTACCGCCTTCTAGCATCTCCGGTCATTCCGTAGAGGATCGTATTAGCTTTATGCCACCTGGAGCTCGGGGTTGGTTCGTCGAGGATTTGTTGGAAGCTGTACATCGATGTCTTTTTTGCGGAAATAGTTTTGTTAGTGTACTTTGATTGTATGTGTTTTTTTAGAATACGTACTGGCTAATAAGTTATTACTGGTCGACTTACTCGTGGGTTTATCAACCTAGATCATTTTCTAAATTCAACAGAACCGAAAAAAAAAAAACTGCTTCGTTTTTCGTTAGCCTCCTTTAACCCAAAATGGATAATCATGTACTTATGACGCAATAGCATGAACAGCTTAGTGGCTATGTCGAGGTTCTTGTGTTATACTTGAGACCACGTCGTGACAAGCTTTGAAGCTAAGTATGTATCATGCACGAAGTGTGAACCATCAAATACCTAGTATAGGTTTATCGATTGCTGTGTTGGGGTCTGAGACCACTGATGGCACTGAGGGTCGGCAATTGTTGAGTGGCTGATGTCAAGGTTGGTATAGAGCATCATGATAGAAGGCGAGAAGTTCAGATGCATCTATGATCAACATATAGAAAGGCTGGTTGGTTCTATTAGGGAACCCGGAAAAGGGGCAACGTTAACTAGAGGTCCAAGGATCTATATAAGTATGTACATGCAACAAGTTCTGATTGCATTAATTCTTTTCTAGTTTTCCGTAATTCCATTTACATTTTCAAGGTGGCGGCCCTGTTTTTTCTTTTTCCTGTTACAAACTTTGTGGTCTTTTCTTAAGTAGGTATAGGCGACATGTCGGAATGTTTAAAAAGGCCTTATAATAACCCTCGTTTATAATGGCCATCTCACTGATCTCGTCCGATGTGAGGCGTGTGTGCCCCTTTCCCTTCAGTAAGATATGGGACCTGAAAACAAGACAGTGACTTGTGACTATATACTTATCTTTTGATGCTGTTGTCTCTATCATGTTTGAATGGTCATTATAAGTATAGCTCTCACCTATTACATGCTTATCACTTATGATGGTTTTAGGACCAAAAACAAAAACTCGATTTCCTGTTTGCCACCATGGCTTTTTAAGGAGAACCAAAGGCTCTGATAATTAAAGACAATTATTACTATGGAAAGACACCTTAATAGGAATGAGGGCCGGATTTTGTCATTCCTAGCATACTCTCCCCAGGAAATACATAAGTATTCATCAATTTTGCATTGTGTTCAATGTTTCCAAAGGGAAACTGAGATGTTAACATCTTTTCTGGGAAGTCCGAAGTTCATGTCGGGAATGCCAGGATCCTCTTGGAGCTCTGTATACATCTTTCCAGAGCAAACATTCACCAATCCCAGCAGTGACTCTAGCTAACTAACCCATACATGTTTGAGCTCGAGTATGATTCATAGCACTGTCCGTGAGCTTTCCGAAGATTCCTTAAAAGTCCCGACACAGCACCATACACGATGCAGGGATCTACCTCCGTATGAAATGTCTCTGCTAAGTGCTTCAACAAAGTAAAATATCAGACCAACAACTTATAACTTACACTGGCATTTCTGGCAACCCTTCTGTTGGTTGTGGCTGCTCTTGGATAGGAAAATCTAGAAGTTGCTCAAATGTATCACTGCTGGGACCGATGAATATTTCCTCAGAGGATCGTTTAGTCCTGGCATGCTTTTCCCAGGGAATATACTTAATTAGATGTAATCTCCAGTTTTGAATTGTATGTCACATCTTTTCCAGGAAGTTTCGTGTCGGGATCCTCCTTCTGTGCACGTCTTTCCGAGGAAATGCTCACTCAACCCGAGCAGTGACATATGTGCACAACGACTGCTGCCATATACGCGCCCGTACCCTGTCCTGACGCATTCCGGCTACTTCCGAGTCCCCTTGAAGGCACACTTGAAGTGCGGTCAAAAGTGAATTCTAGCCTCCAGTGATTCTAAACTCGTTCGGAATTAGAGCGTGGCCGGAAGTTCGAGATCGAAGGAATGCGCGTTGGATCGAGGGGGAATGTCCCTGGCAAGCGCTCGGCTAACGTTCTAGTCTTCTAGGTGTGCGATTTCAGTCTGAGGGGAAGGGAGGATTGGTCTGCTTTCTGCATAACATTCAGAGAAAAAGGCCAACTTTGAGACTTTGCTGATGGATGGCTGTACCCTTGACATTCGGAGACTTGCTACAGCTTGCTCAAGACAATCTAGGATCGAATAGGTTTTAGGTTTAGAGAAGTCCGCGGGAAGTGGGAGTCATTGTCGTTCGACGTTATCGATGTTGCTGTACGAACCCGAACACTGGGTTTTGGTACACCTTATTACGTCCCCTATTGTATTGCTATAAAGTGATCGATGCCTGGTGGTAGGTTTGGCACCGCCACGTTTTTTTCAAGCTCAGCTTCAACTTATATATAAGCCCATTGCTTTGGTTCATCTTCTTTCCCCTTCTTTCTTCCTCCTACCCATTTTCCCCCAGCGTCCAGTCTGTTGCAGCCACCGTCTTTGCGCTCAATAAACCCTTCAATTTTTGCTCAATATCTCCCTAAGTAAGAACCAATATGAATGGCTTTATTTCGGATGGTCAGTAATAATCTTCTTGTCTAGCTTGGCTAGTATCCGTTGTCTTGGGTCTGTCAGAGCTTCCCACACCAATGGCTTCCATTACAAATAATCTCGAGAAAGATTATCCAACAACCCTCACAGTGGTACGCGTCTACATCATACTCTTTGCTACTCTTCGTCACTGTTAATTTGTTACCGGAAATCCAAATTTGAATCCCCAGCCTGTTCCGTTTGCCAGTAAACCCTCACCAACCTCCACCTCTACTTCTACATCTACCTCTGATGATGTAGAGTCGAGAACTGCCGCATCCAGTGGGACCAGCATAGACCCGTTCGGTATCCGGGACGGAATTCAGACTGAAGAACAGTTGGCCGAATTGCGCAACAGGAAAAAAGGGAAGAAGGTCGTAAAGTATCAGAACAAGCAGAATAATGTGAGTATCCTAGTGCACTGCTCGGCCTTTTGTCCTAGTGAACGTTCAATGTTAATATGTGCTATACAGCTTATTGGTTCCTTGCTCAAACCCATGGAAGAACATACCGAGGATGCTAGGATAGAAGAAGACAATAACCGCATTCCAGTAAGACACATACCTTTCGGTGCTCGTTTAACCATCTTCTCATGTGTTCATTCTAGGTAAAAATTGCAGTATGGGCTAGTATGGTGACCAACCTTCTCCTCTGCATCCTACAGAGTGCGTCCTACACTCGTTGTAGTCTTAGCCCACCGTTTTGACTTCCTTTCAGTGTATGCTGCCGTCTCTTCGTCGTCCCTTTCGCTCCTGTCTACTGGTATCGATTCAGTCTTTGACATTGGTAGCAATGTCGTTCTCTACTGGCTACACCGTAAGGCCAAGAAACTCGACGTGAACAAATGGCCTGTCGGTGGTGCTAGACTGGAAACCATTGGAAACATTGTTTATGGTACGCGTTCTTAACCTATGTATCATCTTTCTTGCAAGAAGTGACGTGGTACTTTGACAGGGTCCTTGTTAGTCACGATTTCTCCGTTTCTAGCAGGCCACTGATGTTGATTAACTGATAGGATGGGCGCAGTCAACCTCGTCGTTATCGTCGAGTCTATTCGGGCACTCGTCACACACGAGGGTAGTGACCTGCAAGCGTTCCATCTTCCATCCATCATTGCAGTCGCTGCTGCACTATGTACGTTAACCCGGTTTCCAGTAATCCTTGTCTACTGAACGATCACCTCTAGTTATGAAGATTTTGCTCTTCATCTACTGCTTTTCCTTGAAGAAATCGTCTAGCCAAGTGGAGATCTTGTGGGAGGATCACCGCAACGACATATTCTTGAATGGATTTGGTGGGTTTGCGTAGCTTCATTGTTTTTGCAACTATGTTACTCATATTCGTTCTAGGTATTCTCATGTCCTGTGGTGGAAGCAAACTTCGGTGGTGTAAGCATGGTTTTCGCTCCTTTCCTAACGTATGAATTGGTCTAACTCCGCTCTTCTAGGGCTCGATCCCACCGGTGCCGTGATTGTAGGTTTTGTTCCAAGGACTTCACCGCTCCGCTCCCACTTCTCTAATTACCTGAAACCTTAGATTGGATCTGGAATTATCATATCGTGGGGTATCACGATCTACCGACAGTTCTGTCTGCTCGCGGGTCAATCTGCCCCTCATGAATTCCTGCAGTTCCTCATTTACAAAGCTGCTACGTTCAATGATAGTATTGAGAAGATCGACACTGTGAGGGCGTATCATGTCAGTCTCCGTTTGTTGTCCTTTGTCTCTCACGTAGTCTAAAGACTAACTCGCGTCTCTTCACATTTCTTTTCCTTCTTCTTTTCCTTTCTTTCGTTCTTTTTTTTTTTCTGTTTTGGTTTGGTTTGGTAGAGCGGACCATCCTACTTTGTCGAGATCGACATAGTGATGAAATCAGATACGCCGTTGTGGAAAGCACATGATGTCAGCCAGTCGTTGCAGGACAGGATTGAGGTCTTGCCCAATGTCGAGAGGGCTTTCGTTCATGTCGATCACGAGACGTCACATACACCTGTACGTTTAGGATCTTTTCTTTCCTGTTTCAAGTAACATATTGTTCATAACTCACATATGCAACAGGAACATAGGAAGCCCATCTATTGAGATGGGTAGCGATCACCCCTAGGACGCCGGTCAATGGGACAATAGCATTTAGAAATAGAGCACATAAGTGCGAAGGGGTGGTGGATCCCGAGACATTACTCGTGGACTTGAAGCATCTTTTCAATTTGGTCATGGTCTTTCAATTTTCGTTGCTCATCTCAAACTCTGTGGACGTTCAATGTTTGCCTTCACTCCAAAATTAAAATACTATACAGCTATGTCATTTGTACACACCAACGGAAAAAAACATGTATATAGGTGCTACTTACGATGTATCTTTATTTTTTCGAAAAACATTGTTAGACTTGTAGTTGGGAGAAGGATGGTTAATTTATTATCGGTAACACGGACCACGTACTTACTGCGAATCCTTGCAATGCAGTTCAGAACCTTCCACCAGTGTGTCATTACAAGAAACGACATACACGCTCATCTGAGTCGTGTGCCATGTTGATATTTTTGGACCCCCAAAATGATTATTGACGCAGTGTATAGTCTTCTCCGTCGATAGGTGGAAGATCAACCGTGGAGGGCGAGGAGAGCGCTCGAGAAAGTGTGTGGGGAGAAGAGTACGGAGAAGTTCACCATTGATCGAAATTACAGATCGAAAAAAGGCGTGAACGCAATGAACGGATATCCGGGGTATCGGAATTTCGCTTTCTGAAACTGGAAATTTATGTCATCAGGCGCGTCCTTTGTCAAACCCGAACCATCAAGCTCTTCAACGTTGAACCGTTTCTTTCGTCCAACTGGGGACGATATCACACTCTGGGCTTCAGCTGACCAGCATTTGTTACTTGTCCTGACCGGTTTCCGCTTCATCGTCCCGAGAATGCCCTTGATGCCCTCAGAAAATGCCATTTATTCCGCTTCGTATGCCTCACCTCCCTCATGTTTTTTTTTTCTCTTTAAAAAGTGATCAAACAGATCTAGAAATTCAAGATAAACCTGCCAGGACCCTCATGTTTTCCTTCGCAGCAGCATCAGCAGCTGTTTTAATTGCGTTCTTCGTCGGATCTATTCAAGGTATTCCGAGGAGTCATTTGAAGTTCGGTAGTATCGGTACCACAGAATCCAATGTAGTCGATCTGGGATATGTTCAGTATAGAGGTAATCTGACATACCTGGATACGGTGGCCTACCTAGGCTTGCCATACGCTGAAGCTCCTGTGGGTGAACGCAGGTATAGGGCCCCGTTAGCTCTGAATGTGACGAGGATTTCGGAAGAAGCGGGAGGAGAAGTCGTTAATGCTACGGAGTACCCTGAGTTTTGTATTCAGGAAACCACAGGAGGTACATACGTCGATCTTTATCGTGTGGTAGTCGAGGATGTTTTTTTTGACACGCTGACATTTTTGTGCTATTCACAGCTGGTGATGCTGGAGGAGCTGGCAGTGAAGACTGCTTGAAAGTCAATGTATATGCACCGGCAGGAACCAAATGTGGAGATGACCGTAAGTCTGTGTTGTGCGAGTGCTATTGTTCCGTGGGAGGTCTAATAACATCGCTTAGTACCTGTCTTGGTGTACATGCATGGTGGAGGTATGTCGTTTCTAGTTGAATGAATTCGAACTCAATGCCAACCTCCTCCCCTCTCCTCTCGTAGGATACCAATATGGGAACCCTCGGAATTGGCCCTTTGACCATTGGTTTCACCAGAGTCCGAACGTCGTCATTGTCTCTGTCTATTACCGATTGGGATCCTTCGGCTTCCTCGCAGTGCCCGATTTCAGAGATCCTTCAGTTGGTGACTTCAATGTCGGTTTTCAAGACCAGACACAGGCACTTAGATGGGTACAAGAGAACATTGAAGCATTTGGAGGTGATCCCAAGAAAGTAACGATCAATGGACAAAGTGCTGGTGGAGGTTCGGTCGAGCTGCATCTCGTGGCGACTGGTCAAGAGGGATTGTTCTCAGGTGCTATTGCGCAGAGTGTATACCGGGCTCCAACTCCTTTACCAGAACAAGTTCAGGTGAGTTTTTACGCTCCTTCTATCGGTTCACGTACAACATGTTGAGAATTCGACTTTTCCAGACGCAATTTGATTTCTTTTCCAAACATGCAGGTTGTACGAATGGAACGGTAACAGAGAAAGTTGCTTGTTTGAGGACAGCATCTGTTAGTGCCATTTCTCGAGCTCAAGACTTAACCACCACAACTGCCTTGTGAGAATCCTTTCCCCCCGACTTTCCGACTGAACTATATCGTGACATTTCGTTCAGTAATGGCGGTTATAAACTTTTCCGCCCTGTAGTTGACGGCAAGATCATCACTGCTCCTCCGACTCTTTCCCTTTTGGCTGGCAACTTCGCCAAGGTACCAGTTATCGTGGGGTCAGTAATAGTAATCTATGCCACACTAACTTGAGTTCTGCATCGATGTAGGTCAACTTCCAACGAAACTGTGAGCACCCCGAACACAGTGGAAGATGGTCTTCGATTCTTGTTCCCGACTCTCGACGATTCAGACCTTGAAGAGTTCGCTGAAGTCTGTATACCATTTCGGGTCTCTCTTCCCGCCTTGCGTTGAAAGTCTTGTTCTCTATAGCAATACCCTCAGAGTGATTTTTCTTCCGCTAGCCAACGACTTCAAGTGGCGACAGGGGAATCCATTTTCATTTGTGCTGTCAGTAGTCGTTCCTGGCCCTTTCTGCGTGTTTGTTTAACCCAGGGCAACTTTCCCCTTAGGTATCTGCTATAGGAAATGTCTTTGCATCTGTTACAAATGCATGGACCTATCGTTACAACCAACCCAACCCCACTGCTAACCAATCACTAGGAACTGCGCATGGTGAGCCCATCAGAATCCATTTATCGTTCTGCGTTTTTTTTTGCTTAAAAGTTAATGACTCCTTTTTTTGTTGTAACAAGCGGCTGAGAATTGGATGTTTTTCAATGGAATGAACACTGGGTGCGTCTTTTATCCTGGTCCCCATTCCTGACGAAGCTGACTCATGCTCTTATATAGTTTCAATGGCACGGGCAGATTCACTCCTATGACACCAACAGAAACTGCGTTTGCCAAAGAGCTCATTGCTTACTGGTTGTCTTTTGTACGTTCGTACGACCCAAACACGTACAAGTTGGACAAGTCCCCAATTTGGCCGCGTTATGTTTCTGGAGAGGACGGACGAAGACGTCGGGTTGTTTTGCAACAAGGCCCGGACAATTCGACGGAAGTCAGCGGTATTTTTCATGAAGATGAGCCGATGAAAGAGGTGGATAGGTGTGCGTTTGTGATCGGTAAAGCTGACAAGGAGCAGAATTGAAGGGAGGAATCATGTATTATGTATACTTGTGTCTTTTAGCCCGCTTGAGCTTGTAGGGAGAAGAGTCTATGTATCATTGTTGACATGAGGAAGAAGAGTCTATGTACCATTGCCGCCTATTGACATGAGGTATAAACTCAAGTGGATGACTTCATGAATCACAGTCAACGGTTCCACACGCAAATTAATTTGTGTGCGACCTTCAATCTTCCGATAACTTCACATATTGCTGTCATCGTTATGTCTGAAGGAAAAGTTCATTATCGATATCTTGGCTCATCGGGGCTCAAGGTGTCCGTTCCAATTGTGAGTACAAACTGCTTCTGTAGTCAAGATTTCTCCAGTTTGATCTTTTTGGCATCCCAGCTTGGTGCCATGAGTTTCGGATCTCCAGAATGGGCTGTAAGTCCCCGGAAATTCGTCAATGCAAAATCTTCTCAAGACGATTGTTAAACCCTTTCATGGTTCAACTTTTTTCTCCAAAAGAAATGGGTTCTTGATGAGGAGCAGTCGATGGAAATTCTGAACGCGGCCTGGGATGTAGGCATCAACACCATCGATACGGCGAACGAATACTCGGATGGTGAATCTGAGAGAATTATCGGAAAGTTCATGCAGCAAGTAGGCCCCCTCCTTGCATATTGCAAACTTAAAATTATTTGTCGTATTGACACCAGGGTAACTTGTATGTCATCGTAGCACCGAATACCTCGATCTAGGATTGTCATTGCTACCAAATGCTTCCACCCCGTTGCTCCTCGTCCGGGTATGCCCTACACGGAGTATAGCAGACTTCGAGACACCAGGGATTTTCAAAATCAATACGGACTCTCTCGTACTGCTATTTTTAACGCTGTCGATGCCTCGTTGGAACGGTTGCAAACGTCGTACATCGACCTGCTCCAAATCCATCGCTATGATCCCCATGTACGGGCCGAAGAAACGATGAAGGCTTTACATGATCTGGTTCAAATGGGAAAAGTCAGATATATTGGAGCGTGTTCGATGAGAGCCTGGCAATTCGCTTATCTGAACGAGATCGCAGAGAAACATGGCTGGACCAAGTTTGTCAGTATGCAGAGTGAATACTCGTTACTGTACAGAGAGGAGGTATGTTTTCCACTTTGTTTGCCCTTGTTCGTGGATGAAAGACCGAGCTTGACTTCGTTGTACTCAGGAGCGCGAGATGATTTCGTACTGTAAATTTAACGGCATTGGTGTCATTCCCTGGGCACCTGTCGCAGGGGGTTTGCTTGCTCGAGCTTTGTCTTCTGAAGAATCTTTACGTTCTTCAGCATCTAAGGGTATGCCTTGGGAACGCACTCTCACAGACGCCGACCAGGAGATTGTCAAACGCGTAGAACAAGTTGCCAGAAGAAGAGGAAAGCTTATGGTCCAAATCGCTCTCGCCTGGTCAGCTGGAAAGATAACTAGCCCTATTGTGGGCACGTCGTCCGTTCAAAGGTTGGGAGAAAATGTGGACATAGATTGGAAGCTGTCAGATGAGGAGGTGGAATATCTAGAGGAGCCGTAAGTCCCCGGCGACCTGGTATACTTCTCTTTTTTCTGATTGTGGAGTTTTTCAATTCAGGTATCAGCCAAAGCCCGTTCGTGGTCATGACTGAACCCTCGGAGAAGAGCGTGAATTCCGCTCTAGAATAGCAGATCTACTCGTTAATGACATTTACCAGAAAAACTCATCGGAATATGGTCTCTTCATTGACTGCTCTCGTCATACAGTATGTATACCATTACGGATGCACTCATGCATTATCTCAATCAGAAGGATCTCGCTCACTCTAAATTGTCCATATATGCCTTTACCCCGTGTGGGTCTGCGAGCACCAAATCAGAAGTAGATCACGGGTTGCTCGGCCGATACACGCTTTTTCTTCGATCCAAGGCAACTCTACTCCGCTTCAGGTATTGAAGGACTGAGATCTCAAACCTGGGGGGACAATGAAGGCTATGCATAGGCACCACCCTGCCCATTGAGGTTAACGCATTGACAAGCAGATTTGTGTCAAAGGAAGTACCTATTGCACTTGACCCAACTCTGTTCACGAGATACGATCTGGTAGATTCGGGTCATGTTTCCCGGACGGTGGGTATCAAAGGTGGTTTCTACATGCTATCGTTGTGTTGTCTCTCGAGACGTGGGGTTGCCACAGCCCATGGTCTCTTAAAGTCAGCCTATGCCACACAATCTACTCAATATTCATGAGGCATCTAGTCGTCCTTGTCTCGTCGTTTTTGTGGTGATTATACTCTCGTCTTTTTCCTCGGATATGGTCAGTACTGGCACTAGGCAACTTACAGCTCGTTAGGCTAGAAGCTTCAGATAATAAATATACCTTATCCTCCTTTCGCTCGGACCCTTTTACCGTCTTTTGCAGATCTCGGAAAACTCCTGTCTGGACCTCTTCGGCGCTCTTGGTCACCGTTACTACATCCCACCCCATTTCATTGGATTTATTCTCCACAGTCCAAGTGCTCCGTCCGGCTTGAGCACATCTAACGATCTATATGTGACTTACCGCGTGTCCTCGGACTCCCGTTACGCAGAGAAAAAGATCTTCAATGGTTTTTCCACCTCCGGCCTCATGTTAATAGAATATCGAAAAAAAATACCCTCAACTGCTAACTGTCCATCATCCATCGGCATTTTTGCTATTCTGGTCTGCTTTTTAGGGTCATTTCTGCCGACTAACTTTCCGAGTCGGAACGAGGGCATCGTATCTACGACAGGTCCGTTCTGGACGGGACACATAAAGCCGCATTCTTCTGTAGTTTAGCTACAATGTATGTTGCGATAAAATGTAGTCCTACGATTGTCCAGGAGCTTTAGAAGGATTTAAAAACTTGATGCCAAGTCTGGCTATGTTGTGATGATGCAGTCCTACGATTGTCTAGGAGCATTAGCAGGACTTGAAAACCGGATTTCGCGTAAATGTAGTACTACTATACTGATCAAAGCCCAAGCGCCCAGCTTCCATGCCCGTCTAACGTCAGCGAGATATCCTTCTCAGGCGGATGTCACTAAACCCGTATTTCTGATGGGTATCGTTAAACATGCAAAACATTTTGCAGTGTTAGTATATTCTATAAATCATGACAGGCTAGTCCGCGGTGTTATAACTGGATTTCCCGCCTCTTCCTACCAACATGTAGTTGAATGAATAAAGTCCAATCGCGTACATTCAAAGCCGTCAAGATAGGCCAAGATCTAAATTCAGATCATCGGTATCCAGAAGGTTTGGGAGCTCTCCTGTCTTCGAAAAACGAAAATTGCTCTCCGATACCGATTTTCTATCATTCAGGCTTTCAACTCCACCATCAGACTCGTCATCAGATGTACCGTTGAATTCCCTTGGGGGCCTGCCACGCCACCGTTCCACCTTTCTACATAACAGATGTTCAATTTCGTCCAACGTGGCACAATTCCCAAGAGCAGTCCGGAATGTTGTGAACCACGTTTGACGAGAGCTGACAAGAAGATAACTTGAGCTTGACGTATAGGAACAGATCGGTACATATACGTACCATTGAAAATCGACAAAATGCCGAACATGCGTTTTCACTGACGAGATTGGGATGGTGTTCGCGTACGTCCGACAGAGATTGAGGTATTCGAGCGAGATGTCAACAGGGTCTGGTATCTTATTCGTGAAGATACTGTTGACAGTCAGGAAAATTGGTGAAGCAGAATTGTACGGTGAACGAATGAACCCACCACGGATTCCCAAGTAAAGTTTCTCCAACCATAAGTCCATCAGCACCAGTGTACTTGAGATTGTCGCCCAGATCCGTGTGCACGCGAACATTTCCGTTACTGATGAGCGGAATGTGTAGTTTGCCAGAGTCCTTCAACCTTTTCACTTCCGAGAGATCAGCCGCGCCTTGCCTGCGTCGCCGAGCCGATACAGTACGAGCATGGAGGGTAATCCAGGATGAGCCGCTTCGTTCCAGACGCTCAGCAAATTCGAGGGTTTTGGTCTGAGGTTGGCAAAGTCTGATCTTGGTGGAAACGGGTACAACAAATGAGGCAGACATGGCAGAGACTAGTTTGTTTCAATTTTTCGTCTCGTTAAAAATAGGTTCCGGAAACTGACCGATTTCTTCAACCAAGGGCCAGTCGTTTTGCCCCAGCAAATAGGCGCCATAATGACCGTCTCGAGCAGCTTCTTGAGGACATCCTAAGTTAAGATCTAGACGACTTTTCGATGTAAAGATGAGTGGATGATGCGAACGCGTATACATCAAAATTTACACACCAATTCCATCGCAGCAATCTTGTAGTTTTCTTCCTGCTTCAACAACAATCTGTGGATCATTTCCGCATAATTGAACCACGACTGGAGTCTCCAATCCATCGATTTTTGTCGTTAGATCACGTCGATGAAATTCAAAGTAGTCCTGATCATTGATCAATCTCTCTGGTATGAGCATTTGTGTATAAGTTAGGGTGGCCCCATATTTTCGGGTCAAGACACGAAATGGAAGGTCAGATTGGTTGACCATCGGAGCACTAATAAAAGAGAGGTCAGGAGCCATCACGACGGTCGGTGTAAAGGTACAAAGGGTCGCGCCAAACGCACTTGTGCCTTTCCATCACCTTCTTCCGCCTTTAGGCTGCTCCGTGAACCAGCAACTTCTCACCATTTCCTTCGGTTGCTGTTCAAATGCTTGGAATCATTTCTCGATGCACATGGTTAACAACGCACCTGACTGCCTTCTATTTCTCATGCTGAGGACGGATTCTGGCGCTTATCGTGTTTCGAACTCGTCGAGACGTCCTCGACGAAAGCGACGTTGCAGACTCGCCTCGAGGACAGAAATAAATACTTAGAGTCGCTTGTAGTCCACAAAACAGCTTGACCTTTCCATTAGAAGGACGAGTACGGGCATTATCGACCAAGAAACGTATACCGCGTGAAGTTGTTATATCGTACGTCGAAGCACATGGAACCTCTAGGGATATAATTTTGATATCTTGGGCATATATATAAACGCAGTCAGCGGCGTGTAGTACCTCACCGAGCACCTCCAGGTCCCAATTCTTACATTCTCTCCCCCAAGCTCGAGATGGTCAACACTGGCAGCTTTCTAGCTGCACTCGGCATTTTTGGCTCGGCTTTTGCTTCCGACGTTGCTATTGAAAAGAGACAGAGCGGCGACCCCTGTGCAAAAGTCGGTGGACAGAAATGGGTATCTCCCAGCGACTTGAGGGCCTGCTTTACCTCTGTTCCTGTTGATCCAGTCATCAAGGAGAATGTGTGTCGCCAGTTTCTTGCTCAATGCTTTCTATACTCAATTGGCATTCCATCAGATCATCGAGGTTATCAACAAAACCCTGGCATTTCATACCTCGGTCAACTACCAGATATCTGCTCCTGAGCCTTTTACAGAGGATGTGCATGAAGATCTGTTGAAGGATCTGGCTCGAATTAGCGGTCAATCGTATGCCTCGGACTTCGACTTGCATATCGACCTGTCGCGAACTCTGAAACGATTAAATGATGGTCATTGTGTATGGATCAATAATTGTTATGTACGTCGCAATTCCATTTACTGCAAACGACTCTGCTAAGTCTTGTCTAGGACTGTATGCGACATAGTGATAGGATCTCGTGATTTTACTGATGCTCCTATTTAAGCTTTATTCCTCAACTTCCTCCCCATTCCACTTGTCTTGTTGACGGATAATTCCGGGGCCCAGACCGTGAACATTGCACCTGAGGCATTTAAGGTAGCCTCTGCTGAGTTCCCTGACCAGGTCGATGTCTGGCAAGCTGCTTTACCTGAAAACATCACTCTCGAATCTGTCAGTACAGACCCTTATTGTTACGGCGTTCTTATACTGAGACTTGCTGCAGCTCAATGGTGCCACTGTCTCGACTCTTGACGGAAAAGATCCCTGGGTCGCTATCAATGCAAACGCCCTGATTACAGGAAGTTTCGAAGGCTTTGGAACACGTCAGAATGCGTGAGCATTGGCTCGATTGTGTGTATGCAAATCTCCTGAGTATGACTTCCATTCCCAGGTTCTTCTCCAGCTACCAGCGCAGTACAAGCACCTGGAACTATATCATGGGTAATTTTGCGCAACAGTCACTCCCCCTCAGTGACTCTGTCACTCTCGAAGTTCAGCGCGTCGGACAACAAGACACTGATAAGATTACTGTTGAGCTTCTGTTTTTCTTGTTCCCTGATCAATGCATCTCATTTCTCTCACTTCTTGTAGCTACCCTATCGGGCACGAATTGGCACGGCTACTCTGAATTTCACTGATACTCAATCATGGCGAAACCTGAACTGTAAGGGGGCTGACACCTCTGGCTTCGCTTCCAACTCCAGTCCGGATTCTTCCACCAGTAAAACCGTTGCCAAGTTCAGGCAACAACCCCCGACGCCTGCCAAATCTTTGCAAAAACAATCCCTCAATGTTATGCTCGACTCGACTCCTCTCACTGATGTTGTCCTTCCTCCCGAATTACAACCTGCCTCCCCCCCTTTGAATGGCAGTTTTGGCGTTGGTCAATTCTTCATGCTTGACGATGGAATCACTGGAGTTTTGGCGCTAGGCAGCTTTTCCGGGGCTGATTTCGATACCATGGAGAGCAGCCTTCTGGAAGGTTTACTCGGGTTGAAGTCAATGGGTGCAACGCAGCTCGTTGTCGACGTGGTATGTTGTCTCCCTACCAGATAGTGTTCTTGTTGGTGCTCATCCTTCAACATATAGTCCAACAACGGAGGAGGTTTCATTTGTATTGCGCATGTAAGTGGATTAGTCACTTTTGCTGTCGATGTCCTGTATGTTAACCGTCTTTACTTAGTTCCTACACAGAGTCGTGAGTTTCCCTTTCCTGAGAGTGCTCCTACCTCTTCTGAATGAAGAAACTTCAGCTTGTCGGGCCTAAAAGTACGTCAGACCCTCAGGCTGGTCTTGACACTAAAGCCCGTGCTGGACCTTTGGCCCAAATGATCGTCAAACGGATCATTGAAAACAACACCGATCCAAATGTGGAATCCCTTTACAATCCTTTGCAGTGGACGAACGCTAGCGATGTGCCATTTGCTGCCAACTTCGACTGGTTGGACCCCCCTGTGAGATTGACAATCAACGGTCATCCCGACGCATTTTCTCAGAGGTAGGCACCGCCATACTGTATTGAAGACCGACAGTCTCACTTCACCTTCCCTTAGGCTTGGACAAGAATGCGTGCCCAGCGGATTTACCACTACTCCTCCTGATGAAGCTTTGTTCGAGGGGTCAAAAGTAGTCATCGTTAACAACGGACGTTGTGCGAGTTCATGCTCCTTGTTCAGCGTACGTTCAGCTTCATTCGCTTTTCGCGAAACTTGCTTATTCTTTGTACGTATAGATTACGATGGCGAAGGAGGAAGGAGCCAAAACCGTTGTTTTGGGTGGAAAGAAGGATGTCCAACAGGAATACTGTGGTATGTTTTCCCTTTCTTCGCCGAGGCATTTAGTCTTACAGAATCTGCTAGGAACTGTTGGAGGTCAATCGACTGACTTCGTTACCATTAGTTCTGAGATCGCGGTACGCTCTTTCCGATCCTACTATGAGATAAATTATCAATTGATCCCCAAAAACCAGGCTGCTGGCCTTTCGGATAATCCATTGGCTCCTCCTCCCCTGTAATTATTCTTTTTTTCCCTTGCTTGTCCACGCATCTCATCGACATGATTTTAGAATGGTCAATGGCGTCCAGGGAATTACATGGAGACTTGGTTTTGGCATAGACAATCCCGACGAGCCCGAAGGTGCGTCATCTGCTTCACGTGGCGGAGCTACTGATGTAGACTTTCGGTTCCTAACAGAATGGCAAGACCACCCAGCAGACTTGAATCTACCCTTGACTCCAGAACTGTACGTCCTCTTGTCGTTCTCTCCTCTTGTTTCTAACCGTGCCCATTCTAGCGTAAACAATCCTGTCGCGATATGGACTGAGGTTGTCAAACGTCTGCTATGATTGTTTGAACTTTTTTATTTAATGGGTTCAAGAACGTGTTGTTTAGATAACCGCTCCTTCATGAAGTGTACGAGAAATACTATCCCTTCAAAACTTTTATCGTGTCTCAAGAAGCTGACACACACTTGTTATCCGGCCCATTATCCTGACCTAAGCAGCCAACGTAAACGTGTCACGTCGCTGGAGAAGTTCCCTTGATCTGACCATTCACTTAATGTTTTTATACCAGCTTTTGGGGTCAGTCACACGGTAGATAAACATAGATGATCACCCTATTCAAGTTACTTATCACCGTGACTATACTGGAAATCTTGAGATTGCTTTGACATACTGTATAGTATCGACAGGGCTTGCTGGTCGTCTTTAACTTTTTCCCTCTTAACCTTCTCGAATTCCCTCATGCTTCAACTCCGCGAATGTGGATATGGCCTGTAAGGTCCAGATGACGAGCTTTCAATCTTTTGGGGTTTTTCCGTTTCTATCTGAGCAGCATCCGCGAACTATGACATCAGCAAGTCCACGCCAACGCTTCTTTCAACAGCATTATTCTTGTATGTCTGCTCAAGTAGACCCTCAAATCGTTCCTCGGTATGTTCCCTGATGACCAGTCAGGCTCCTTTTTACACGGCCATGTAAGTAAATCCGATATTCCTCCCTAGACCAATCAAGTCACCTCTATGTCCATGGGTCCTACTTCCGCCTTCACTATTATCTATATGGGCTGTTTCCCTTCTAAATCGGATCTGCGATCCAACTACCCCGATCGATCTCTAGTCACTAAAAGTAGTCTTCCTGTAAAAGCTTCACAACCGCGGGTAAGTATACATAGTTTGGGCAACGTCGAGAAAGGAAGACGTCTGATCTTTCGCAGAATTCGAACATTGTCGCTTTAATATAGCTCTCATTCAATGACTCCAGCTTGGGAACGCGGCCCGATTACAAGTCGTCCAATACATCGTATAGCTGCAGCCAGCAGCCTTACCCATTACCAAAGGTTCCGGGATTCTGTTTAAGTTTAATGGTATTCACTACTACTGTATGCTCCACTTACTCACGATGGCGTCGTCCGACAATCGTTTGGGACCTTGGCCAGGACTAAGTCAGTTCGTGCGCACGGACGTATCTCTATGCAAACCGCTCGTTGTGCTAAAGCTGTTTTTAGGTACCGTCATTAGAACATTTATGACTGGTATTTGAAATCCTGTTCTGAAAGATTTTCTATTCTGAAAGATTTTCTATCTTCCTGCATCATAAGCGTCCTTCTTCACTGAGAAGGAGTGCATACACGTGTCTTCAATGTTGGGAATCGTTATGTGAAATCGGTCGACGGGCCTGCCTCCTCATGTGGTCACTTCATGTCGCGTTTTATAGTAACCTTGTTCAAAAGCTATGAATATCTCTTGAAAAGTTCTTGATGAATACGTCAAACCCTCCAAAAAGCCCCGAGCACTCTCTTACATCTTACCTTCTGTCCTGGTGCATTCGGATTCGAAACTTGAAAAGGTTTTCTTTATCGGGTTGGTAGGTCCCACTGACGTCCAAGGCACCCCTAACAGAACTTGTCTTGTACCATACCGATACGAAATATCGTCGATGACATAGGACTGCTTTGCCTCGGCCAAACGTGTCTGATCTACGTCGAACTGCAACCGTATCACCTAGGAGCAAAGTTATCTTGATCAGAATAACAAACTCAAATCCAGAATAGTACGAAGGGCGGGTTAGAAAATATAAAGAGGGTTTAGTGGCCCTTGTGTCCAAACAAACGATCACATATAGACTCGAATCTGGGCATCCGCCACAACATTATTATTATATCTTCGAGTGAATGCCGAGTCTCTAGCACTTGGCGGGCTTGCAATTGAAAATGGTAAACCCAATCTGGCTTACACATAGCAATCATCTATCTAGACTTTCATATCCGGGCTAAAATACTTTCGGGACGGAGAATTCAGTTATGGCTGACCCCCCCGATTACGAAAAAAAGTGCTGGAACTTCCCGAACTGAAGTGATCAGGTATATATCCTGTGGCAATAAGTGGGAATGAGGGTTTAAAATAGGTGTCAATGTGTGTGTTAACAATATGATATGGGGGAAAACACTTCAGTATTATATACAAGTTGTACATGAAGAACTTCTCGAAGTGCAAGCAATCTCGTCATTGTGTCCTGGCCGAGACAGTTCTGGTTAACGTTCCCTGAACCCTCTCCCAGGACTTCGTATAGATATAAGACTATTGCGAACTGAAATTTCTCCGGACCACTCAAATGCGTGCTATCCCTACATCGATCTCGCCGAAAAGTTGGAAGGCATCATGCTAGTTGAATTGGATACACAACATTTCTCACATGATAACAGTAGTCTAATGGCAGTAATCGATCGCTATCCCCCGTTCTTGAACACTCAGAGACTCTTCTCATGCTGAATAGCTAATTTTCTGAATCCTTACCCATATATCACCGGTAATGATACACTCGTGTTGAGGAACTTTTCGCCGGCGAATGTTCAAGAGATATTATATCCATCATGCAAGTTGAATGACCTGTCACTATTGTACTTGAGCTGGGAGTTCCTCATTTTCGGTTGACCTCCGAGAATACCAACTTTCCCAGTGCGGATATTTCGCAAGAAAATATGAGTATGATAGAGGTGCCCGACCCCAGAATCGAACGAAATGAGACTTTACATAATTTTCTCTCACGGCTCTAAGTGGACCTGTCGATGCGTTACTCGGGTATCTACCTACCTTTCAGTCAACCTTCCATGTGCTGCTTTGCGTTGGCCACAGGCTCTCTTCGATACTCAACACATCGTTTAAGAAGTAGAGAGAATCGTCGGATCCGGAGGATAAAGAGTATCACTTTCACCTTTCACCGTGAATGGGACTCACGCAGACTTCGTCTCTTTCACGGCCGCCGTAGGCTTCCGGGATTGGTAGTTCTTCCGTGTTCCGCTCCCTTATCCTCACTCACTCATAACCCATGAAGGAAGCGTCAATTCCTGCTTGAGATCCGCTTCATATGTCTCTGATACAACCCATGCTCTTGTATCCACTATTCAAAGGTATGAGGAGCTGACCATGGTCTTTTCTATATGAATGAATGATTCCCAATCTTGTCTCTTGTTCTGCCTTTTTCACGCATGGTTTTAACTATGTAAAGCAAGTTCCGATACTTCTTTGACCGGACTTTTTGAAACTCGTATCTGACAAAGTACCTTGGAGCGTCCCAATTCCCCAAACCCCAGCATCGTTTCGATGAACTGGAAGAGATCTGTGCTGGAGCATTGAGCTGATCTTATCTAAGTTACAATCTACGGTTCATCAGCCACTCACCCACGCAATACCGCGGTCTGTGCTCTGAATTCATCGTTCGTTCCCGTGTCTTGTTGTTCGGAAGGATTTGGGACTCGGAACAGGAGGTACATTGAAAGGAAGTGCTATAGAGTATGGGTTTGCGGATTCTCCAATTTGAATTCTGATAAGAGAGTGTGTATAATTTACACCCACAGGAGTCCAGGTGCTCAAGGCAAATCCCACCAAAACTTCAATGGTGTAGGGAGTACGGTACGATGTTCAAAAATATATCCGACTGTCTACCCAATGATTACAGTTCGAAGGTTTTTCGAGTTATTCATTGCTGCGACGGGCTCCAAACGTTATCCACTTACTGCGTTGTTTGCGCGTGTTCAAGTCAATTGAATTTTTGGCAGACTGGGATACCAGCAATTCAGACTCGGACCTAACTTACAAGAAACTGACCTTGCCGCGCAACCCGCTGACCCGAATCACAATAAGTACCTGGAACTTCTGCACTTCATTTTTTTCTTCTGTTGAAAAAGAACCATAGAAGAGAAGGGTAGTAAGCACTTGGCCTCCGGAGCTTAACTCGAAACAGAACCCAAACATCGAGAAGGAAGGATGCTTACAGATACATAGTAATGGCATAAATGAGGATTTTGAGAAGTCATTTTAACCATCCGCACTGGCACCCAGCGGTGGCGTACATACTTACATGATTTCCCTGTAATATTGATATAGCCATTAAATTAATGACTTTCATCAGGGAAGTAGCTGCAGGCAAGGCTAACCAGATGCTTCTTCTTGTATTGCTAAGGAAGAATACAAGAATACAAGAAGTGCATACACCGTTGGAAATTAGCTGGCCGGTTAATGAG
>ML180138.1:0-22235 GCA_004369135.1 Dendrothele bispora CBS 962.96 | reverse complement strand
CAGGTCATGGAGCAAACCGCGACCCCTCTTCCCAAGCTCCAGCTCGCGCTTACACTGCTCATTCAATCGACGGAACCCTATCGCAGCAACAGTCATTTATCCATTCATCCCAGAGTTTGTCAAATCAACGGGAATCACTAAAGGTGACGAGACGAAGACTGGGTACTATGCTGGGGTCATAGTACGTTCTACATCTCGCGCTGTTGTTTTCCACTGACGAACGATCGGTTTACGCGTATGTAGGAATCCTGCTTCTTCGTTTCGGAAGCTCTGGTTTGTGTCTACTGGGGTCGCGCATCAGATGTCGTCGGCAGACGACCGGTATTACTTCTGGGCCCTTTAGGCCTCACTCTTGCTATGCTTGGGTTCGGTCTGTCAAAAACTTTTTGGTCTCTGGTACTCTTTCGTTGCTTCCAGGGCACCTTTGATGGGAACATTGGTGTTGGAAGAACTCTTATGATGGAGGTATAACTGCATATGACTCAGACATATTCTTTCCGTCCGGAGCTGAATCCTGTTCCAATCCCTTTTTCTCCTGCAGATCACGGACTCAACGAATAGAGCTGATGCTCTCACATATATACCTATCATGTGGAGTCTTGGGATCACGGTAGGGTAACTATCTTCTTTTTAGTTTCTTTCGAGTTTCTATGTATCTACTTTCCTGGTTCGCAGTCCAATGGTTGGAGGTCTTTTAGCGGATCCAGCTCAAAGATGGCCTAACGTCGCCGGGAAACTTGCTCTCTTGCGAGAGTATCCCTATTTCCTTCCATGTGCAGCGGCGGCCTTGTATTCTTTCGTAGTATTTGTTGCGGGATATTTGGGTCTCAAAGAGGTGGGTAGCTTATAATCTCGCTGCACCAAAGCTCTAAAATATTTGTTTGGGTAGACCTTACCCTCCATAATCAACAGTAAAAAAGATAGAAGAAATGTAGAGGAGACCGAATCATTATTCTCCACGTCCCCTCCTCAAACTTCTCAATGCGCTGGTGCTGAACCCGTCATCAATCCATCTGACACGAGCATGATTGAAGGCACCTCAACTTCAGCTTCAGGTCCCTCGCCTAACTCAAAAACACCTCTTATCCGTCCTGGATCCCAAGGACGTCGGTACGGGTCTCCTGCTTCCGATACGTCTGTTTCCTCATCAGACAACTCACCTGCTCCATCTCCTTCCGCAACAAACTCTACCCCCCCTTACTCCGAAATCTTCACCCCGCGACTCAGAATCGTATTAATCAACTATTGTTTCCTCAATTTCACCGACATGTGTTACTGCGTCCTCATCCCTCTCGTCTACTCCACCTCTACCTCACCCTTCGGGGGACTCGGTTTCCCTCCGCACACTATCGGTCTCATCATGGGCACCTTTTCCCTCGTAAACGCTTTCGTTCAGATGTTCGGGTTAACGAAGGTGTTGAAAAAGATCGGTCCAAGAACGATGTATCAAATCGCCTACGCGAGTCTTTTTTTCGATTTCCTTGGGCTTTGGTTAGTGAGAGTCTTGGTGAAATGGGAAGGTGGGAAGGTGACGGGTGCGGTTTGGGCAGTGTTGATGGTGCAGCTGGGATTTGCTTGCTTGATTAACACGGCGTTTAGTGAGTGAAGATTTACGAATTTCCCCCCGGTTTATTCTTCTCTTTCTTCTCTTCCCTTTACTCCCTAACCCGTGCTTACTTCTCCCCCACAGACGCTACCTCCCTTCTTGTAGTCGAATCCGCCCCCTCGCGCTCTGGGAGTGGTTAATGGGACAGCTCAGATGATGGCATGTATCACTAGAGGTTTGGCACCCATGACCGCATCGTCTTTGTTTTCATTATCGCTAGGGAAGAATATCGCTGGAGGGTATTTGGTTGATTTCGTGTTGATGGGGGTTGTGGTAGTGGGGATTGGGTGTTCGTTGAGGCTGCATAAATAAGATAAGAGGTGGTTGATGCGGACACAATTGGTTCTTTGGTTCTGGGCGGGAGGGTGAGTGGGAGGATGCCGACAAAAGATTGGGAAGGTTGGGTAGCGGTGTCGTGCCTTTACCAGAATCGATAGGCTGAACTTTTGGAGGATCAGGGGGTGCACGGCGCAAAAACTGAAACGAACGTAATCATATATATCTTCACGATGTTGTAAGACCCTTGACGATAGTCTAAGTGATGATCTAGAAAACTAAAAGCTCTTGACAAACAAGACCACTTCGGTACTGAGGCGAAAAGAGCTTGGCCACGGCGAAGTTATCTCGTCAAATGATCATGCATCATGGACACTGTCTTACTCTACCAGTTTACTCAGACCGCAATATTCTCTCCTAATGACCGACTCAAGCGCTAGCGACCTCTCATTCTCGTTGGACGCGAACAAACGTAAACTCATGATGTTTGCGACAGTAATCGCTACGTAATGGACCGGACAAAAAATTAATACTAGATCTCTATCACTGGTAATGTCGTAAAAATTTCCTTCCCCAGAGGAGTTGGATGTCAAACTGTCATTCGAAGGCTGTTATAATGGGATTTTCAGAGGAAGTTGAGCTAGAGAAAATTAGTTGACGCGAGCGCACGCGCCGAAGTTGTATGTTGTACATACGACCTCCGACTTCGTGCCTTTTACCCAGGCTATTTAAGAACCCAGAAGATATTTGCTTCTTTGCTTCCAACTCCCAACTCCTCTTCTCCTCCATTCCTCTCTCCTCTTTCTCTGAATGGACGCCCAGGTCATGAAGCAAACCGCAACCCCTCTTCCCAAGCTTCAGCTCGCACTTACACTGCTCGTTCAATCGACGGAACCTATCACAGCAACGGTCATTTATCCATTCATTCCAGAGTTTGTCAAATCGACAGGAATTATTAAAGGTGACGAGACGAAGACTGGGTACTATGCTGGGGTCATAGTACGTTCTACATCTCGCTGTTTCCCACTGACGAGCGGTCGGTTTACGTGTATGTAGGAATCCTGCTTCTTCATTTCGGAAGCTCTGGTTTGTGTCTACTGGGGTCGCGCATCAGATGTCATCGGTAGACGACCGATATTACTTCTCGGTCCTTTAGGTCTCACTCTTGCTATGCTTGGGTTCGGTCTGTCAAAAACTTTCTGGTCTCTGGTACTCTTTCGTTGCTTCCAGGGCACCTTTAATGGGAACATCGGTGTCGGAAAAACTCTTATGATGGAGGTATGTACTATGACTATGACTACATATGACTCATTCTTTCCATCCGGAGCTAAATCTTGTTCTGCTGCAGATCACGGACTCGACGAATAGAGCTGATGCTTTCACATACATGCCTATCATGTGGAGTCTTGGGATTACGGTTGGGTAAGTACATATGCATCTTTCTTTGTTTCTTTCGAGTTTCCATGTACTTACTCTCTGGTTCGCAGTCCAATGATTGGAGGACTTTTAGCGGATCCAGCTCAAAGATGGCCTAACGTCGCCGGGAAACTTGCTCTCTTGCGAGAGTATCCCTATTTCCTTCCATGTGCAGCGGCGGCCTTGTATTCTCTCGTAGTATTTGTTACGGGATATCTTGGTCTCAAAGAGGTGGGTGGACATGCTTATAATCTCGTTGCAACAAAGCTCTAAAATATTTGTTTGGACAGACCTTATCCTCCATAGTCAACAGTAAAAAAGGTAGAAGTCTAGAGGAGACCGAATCATTGCTCCCCACTCCTCAAACTTCTCAATGCGCTGGTGCTGAACATGTCATCAATCCATCTGACACGAGTATGATCGAAGACACTTCAGCTTCAGATCCTTCGTCTAACTCAAAAACACCTCTCATCCGTCCTGGAATCCAAGGACGCCGCTACGGATCTGATAACACTATCACGTCTGTTTCCTCATCAGACAACTTACCTGCTCCATCTCCTTCCGCAACAAACTCTACCACCCCTCCCTACTCCGAAATCTTCACCCCGCGACTCAAAACCGTATTGGTCAACAATTGTTTCCTCACGTTCACCGACATGTGTTACTCCGTCCTCATCCCTCTCGTCTACTCCACCTCTACCTCACCCTTCGGGGGACTCGGTTTCCCTCCACACACCATCGGTCTCATCATGGGCACCTTTTCACTCTTAAACGCTTTCGTTCAGATGTTCGGGTTAACGAAAGTGTTAAAAAAGATCGGTCCGAGAAGGATGTATCAAATCGCTTACGCGGGTCTATTTTTCGATTTCCTCGGGCTTTGGTTAGTGAGAGTCATGGTGAAATGGGAAGGTGGGAAGGTGACGGGTGCGGTTTGGGCAGTGTTGGTGGTACAATTGGGATTTGCTTGCTTGATTAACACGGCGTATAGTGAGTAAGATTTGCAGATTTTCTTCTTTCCCCTTCTCTTCCTTCTCTTCTCATTAGCTCCCTGACCCGGTTCTACCCCACAGATGCTATCTCCCTTCTTATAGTCGAATCCGCCCATCCTCGCGCTCTGGGAGTGGTCAACGGGACCGCTCAAATGATGGGATGTATAACCAGAGGTTTGGCACCCATGACGGCTTCGTCTTTGTTTTCGTTATCGCTAGGGAGTAATATCGCTGGAGGGTATTTGGTCGATTTCGTGTTGATGGGAGTTGCGGTGGTGGGCATTGGGTGTTCGTTGAGGTTGCATAAATGAGATCATAGGTGATTTATGCGGATATATTTGCTTCTAGACGGGAGGGTGAGTGGAAGGGTGTTGAAAAGAGATTGGCAAGGTTGGGTAGGGTGTCGTGCCTTTACCAGAATCGATAGGCTGAACTTTTGGAGGCCGAGGTATGATAATGGCACAAAAAGCAAGGAACTCGAACGAATGTGACGATATTATATCCTCACAATGTTGGACGACTTTCAACGATAGTGATGCTCTAGAAAACTACAGTTGTAAGCAAGTCAGACGTTCCCAATACCCCCTTTAGGGGTGAGGGTCTTGTTTGGAATGTCAGTGACATGTACCCCTATTTTATGGGTTGTTTCGCCATGTGTCTAGCATGACCCTGACCACTATGTCTACCTCGTCGTCCACCTCAAGAAAGGTCAAATCGTCCTTTTCTAAATCCCCAGCTAGCGCTTCCAAAAAGAAAGCTTCTAACTCAAAGCGTAAAGCTGCTGCTACCATTACTCCTACCAAGCCACCCCGACCTGCAGGCGCCAACTTCAAAATCACTTTCGGGCAATACAAGGGACAAACAGCTGCTGACCTCCCACTGAATTACATCGAATGGGCGATCGACGAAGGCGTGTTAATCTCCAAGCTCGGACTTCGAAACGCTATCGCGTCCCTTCATCCTACTATCCAAGACTTTCGTTCTCTCGATCAACGGGAATACGAGTTGAAGAGAAGGATTCCCGATTGGGTATTTACGGAGTGTATGAATTGTTTCGGTTTTGGGTTGGATATGCAGAGACCGGCTGTGGGGGCCGATGAATCCAACGTCTATCCGAATAAGACCGAGGAAAGAAAAGAGAGGAGGGCTGCTCTCGAGGCTATTGAGAAGATGTCGAATTCTGGATTCCTCGAGACGATCTATCAAGTCCCGCGGGCTGAAAAGGTTTCTTTGCCTGATCCCGAGACTTCCAAACCCGTGGATGCATTGCGAAAGCAGCTGGATTTGTTCCCGAATACGGAACATCTTACAGGTTATGAGGATCATAAAAGTTGGAAAGGTTTTCTGGTGTTCGATGAAGATTATGAAGGAACTCCGGATTGGAGTATCGACGATGAGTATAAGAAGAGGTTGGAGAAATGTTTGGATGATATCAGGGCTGAACATGGTGTTAAAATGGAGAATGTAGCCAGATGGGAGGTGAGGAATAAAGTGAGTGGTTTCGTGAAATACTTTTCCGTTGATTGTAAGCCATAGTTGAGATACTGAAAGCTTCTTGTTTCCACCAGCATGCGAAATGTCTTGGCGGAATCCAGTACGTTAGGTATGATGTTTGGGATGATCAGTCTGCGGTATGGGTCGGGGCGAAGTAGGGCGAGCACTCTTATGTCTATCAGTTATATACGTAGTGACAAGTACACCCAAAGCTGTCTGGAAAGCACTGTTCAGACGTACCTATGTGCCAATTTCATATACCCCTATTGCGTCATTTGTTTTAAGTAGCGTTTCCGTGTCTCAGGCTCATCCATCCTTGATTCTTGACCACCATGTCGTCTTCCTCTAGTTCCAAAACTAACAGAAAGGCTCGATCGTCCCCCTCGAAGGCCCCAGCCTTTAGCATTTATAAAGGCTCAGCTTCGCGTTCTGCTTCTAATCCTACTCACAACGCTACCGACTCTCTACCTGGTGCCAACTTCATCATCAACTTTGGTAAATACAGAGGCTTACCAGTCTCTAAGATACCGGCTGAATGGGTCGACTGGGCCATCGAAAAGGGCGCTTTACGCTGCCAACCTGGGCTCCAACAAGCTGTCACTTCTTACCGCTCCGAGTCTGAGAACCGGGAGCTTCGCATTCTCTCCGAGCGGGAGAACAACTTGAAGCCGAAGCTTCCAGAATGGTTCTTTAACGAGTGTATGAAGGCTTTCGGTTTCGGGTTGACTTTCGAGGAACAGGTTATGAGAGCCGACGAGTCCAATATCTTTGGTGGCAGTGGGACAGAGGAGAGAGAGACGAAGAAGGCTGCTCTTGAGGCTATGGAGGATATGTTGAAATATGATCCTGGTTTAGTTGCCAGGACGTATCAGGTTCCTAGGGTCGAAGGGGTTTCTTTGCCTGACCCCGAGACTTCCGAGTCGGTGAAAGCGTTCAGAAAGGAGTTGGCGTTGTTCCCGAAGTTGTACTACCTCAATCGGTCCGGTGGTGACCTTGAACGAAAAACTGAAGGGATTTTGGTATTCGATTGTCCTGTCTGGGAAGGGTTCCCGACCTGGGAAATAGATGATAGATATAAGAGGAGGCTTGAAAAGTGCTTCGAGGATATTAAGGCTGAACATGGGGTTAGCATGGAGAACGTGGCGAGGTGGGAGGTGAGGAATACGGTAAGTGGTTTTACTACTATTATTTTATCTTCTGTAAGACTAGGGATATTGAAAGTTTCTTCTTTAGCATGCAAAATATTTCGATGGCCTGCGGTACGTAGGAGATGGTGTTTGGGAGGATTCTTCTGTCATGTGGCTCAAAGGAAAGTAGGACGAATACTAGGAAGTATAGTCACGGGATATTCTCAAAGCTGTAAATATTACTAGTGATTTCATATATACCCCTATTTTGTCGGTTGTTTTAAGGAGCGTTTCCGTACCTTAGCTCTTGAGACTTGACCACCATGTCCTCGTTCTCCTCTGCTAGGTCTACAACTTGCAGAAAGAAGGCTAGATCGTCTTCCTCGAGATCCTCTGACAAGGGTTTTAAATCCAGCCCCAGATGTGGAGTCTTCAGGATTAACTTTGGTCATCACGCAGGCAAGACAATTGCAAAGATTCCATGGAGCTACATCGACTGGGCTATCGACGAGGGTGCCATATCCTGGCAGCCCGGACTTCGAGATGCCATCGCCTCTTCCTACTCCTTCATCGAAGACTTTCGTTCTCTCGCAGACCGGGAACGTGATATCAGAGCAAAGGTTCCTGAATGGCTCTACAACGAGCCCTAGGCGGTAAACCGAAGGTCAAGGAAGTTACTGGGTTCACTTTCGAGGGTGGTAGTAAAACTGCGGAGAGAAAGAAAAATAAGTTTGCTTTGATGGCTGTAGAGGATATGATGAACGGTTCGATGCTAGGCTTGTATAAAGTTCCAAGAGTCGAGGGACTTGCTCTTCCTGATCCAGCGATTTCGAAGTCCGTAGCTGCACTGAAGAAGGTTTTGGGTCTGTTCGATCGCAAGGATGAGGCGATGAAGTCCGACTTGGGCGTCGACAAATTTGTGGTGTTCAAATGGGAAGATTTGGGAAGTTGTTTTTGGGGTGAAATGACGCTCGAATGTAAAGAGAGGCTGAAAAAGTGCCTGGAGGACATTAGGGTTGAACACGGAGTTGAGATGGAAAATGTGGCGAGGTGGGAAGTGAGGAATAAGGTAAGGTGTATATACTTTTTTGGTGTGGATAAGGACGTTAAAAGGTTTTCTTGGATATAGCATGCAAGAATATAGGAACCAGGGAGTTAATCACCTTTCCTTCAAGGTCGGAAGCGTGGATCATCATCTTTGGAACGATCCGTCTGCTATGTGGGTCAGTGGCAAATTGTAGAAATCTGGGCCTTCATGTTGAATTTTAAGACCACGATTCTTATCGTTACTTCAATCTGTATTGCTTGATCTCTTCCGTGGTATAATTAATGCTTATTTTAAATAATGCGATGCCGATGAACTTAGTGTTGTTACCGTCTTCTTTCACCTGTTTAAAGATTATACCAAGATATATACAAGATAGATATACAATGATAAGCGTTCTGTGTATCTTCACAATAAGATGCCGCAATGATGAAGGAGAGTAAAATGAAAATCTCTCCCTGGCTGGGAGTCGAACCCAGCTTTCGCGCGTGACAGCCAAGATATATGACATACGTGACAGGCGCGTGTACTAACCGATATACTACCAGGGAGTTACTGCAGTACGTTGATAGCAATTTGACATGGCACACACGACTAAATTATTGTGATTGCTGCATAATTTCGTTGTTTCCAACACCCTCTGTGCAACTAGCAATGAACCCAGGTTAATCCCATGTCTTCAACGCCATCGAATTCAACAACGACCCCGGTCCATTCACATCCACTCGCGCCCGACGTAGAGACACCCCATTCTAATCGTTCCAATCGTTCAAGACGAGGGCGCTCGTCACACGACGTCGCTTCGAGTAATCCAGGCTCGACTTCCAGCAACTACTTTACGCTCAAAGCACAACTAGAGAAGGACTCCGCTGCAGCTGGCTCAGCGACGTGGGATGGGAGTGTGAAGAGGTTGAGTAAGACACATGGGCACGGAAGTGGGGAAAAACGCAAGTCGTTGGATGTCGTGTTCGACAGGACACTATCCAAACCATCTAAATCTCCTAGACAACCCCCGCTGATCATTGTTGGTGGACCGGACTCCACCGACTTGTCTCTCGACGTCACGTCTTCTGTCGATGACATTGCTAACACTCATGCTAATGCTACGACAACGACGACTAACTCGACAACCGGACTCGCTTCCACGATTTCTCAATCACTTAATCTGTCTACTACGCTCACTTCTCGCGTTTTGGCTACAAAATGGCACGAATACTCTGATGAAGCGATTCAAGCTGCGATATCCACGCTCTCTACCTCATCAGAAAGTCCAGCAGATGTGCCGAATCACCCTTATCACGAAGCATTAAGAGTTCTCTCTTCCGCGTTGAGCTCGCTCTCGAAAGCTCGTGTAGAGTTGGAAGCGGTCAAGAGCGCGTTAGAAGAGAAGGAAAGAGCGAGAAGAAAAAGAGCCGAGGAGGTTTCTAATGAGTTGAGAGGAAGACACGAGCATGAGGTGGTTCGGAGCGTTGTAGAGAGGATATTTGTCGCAGAGGCTGATGATATTCACGATGCTACAAAGGAGAAAGAAGAAATAGACGATGACGATGGGTCAGAACTGGAGGGAAAGCATCATGTTAGAAGGCAAAAGAGTTTCATGGTGCGTTCTTCTGTTTCTTGCCTTCTTGTCCCTTTTCATATTGTTTTCTGTTATATATTCTACTCTACTCGCCCAACTGATCTTAACTACGTTATACAGTCCCTGGCAGACTCTCTTTCCGAAGCAATCGCTGACGACTCAATATCTCGTTCTCTACCTCGAAGTATAACCACCAGGCCAGAGCTCCTTGGTCCCTTGAAAGAGCTCAAAGAAGTTGATACTTCGCCTCCAGGTGACCAGACGTTCAAATCTCCTATTGACCCGAGCACGGATGGAATATCGGAAGTTGACGACAACGCAGATGCAGACGCATTCTCAGTAGCTTCCGGTATCTCCCGTGTGTCCAAAGATTCTAAGTCCAAGTCTTCGTCAAGTTCAAGGTCCAGAAAGGCATCTACCGCCTCTAAATCACCACTAACTGACCCATCCACATCACATCCAAAAGATCTTTCTGCATCATCTGCCTCACCATCTCAGGTGGTATCTCCAGTATCCCTTTCCTCCCTTCGTTTCCTGGACTTCGTAGGACATCCACTGCCAGTTCGACAGCCACGCTTACTTCGACCAAGTCCGCACCTGTTCCAGTTCCTCCATCGCCTTCCACACCTACTTCCTCTACCTATCCAACATCTATATCTACGTCCACTTCCGACTCAGCACCGACGACGACGACTGACCTCTCGAATCCAGCACTGTCCGAGAACAAAGACGTCAAGGAAAAACCCAATTGGATGGGAACCCTTTTCGGTCGACCTCGTCCTAAACTGTCCAGCAAGAATCGGTTAACTTCGACTTCCTCGCTAAGCGTGGTTTCGGTCGGATCTACAGGGAGTAGTCAATCTACCTCTGGTACTGGGGTCAGTGATGAGGTGTTAGCGGTGAACAACAACAACAACAACAACAACTCCAGAGAAGTTGCTTCTTCTTCTGTTAGTGATGCTACTACGTCTCGTTCAGGACAAGGACATACGAGATCGGTTTCTCTCACCTCGAGTGCTTCGTCAGGTTTGGCGAATTTGTTTGGTAGACCTGGTAAAGCTGCTGGTGGTAGTGCTGGTGTTGTGAGATAAAGATAGGAGAAGGGCTAATACAAAGAGTATGTTTGGATCTTTGGGTTTGGGGATTGGAATATTGAATCCGAGTTTGGGGAAGATGAATGAGGTCGATGCAGATGTGGATGAAGCTGGTGGTACTGAGGGTGAAGGGCATGTTCACGAAACAGTAGAAGCTGAAGCTGCTGAAGATGTGGATCAACGCCCTCAATCCGAAGATGCAGACAAAGAGGACAAAGAAACCGAAAACGATCAGGAAGATGAAGTCTCTTCTCTCCGTTCTGTTCGTACCGCCAACACCACACACACGGTCCATACCGTCCACTCTACCCATACCACATTCACCACAGGCACTCAACGTTCAACAGGTGCTCGTTCCCATCGTTCAGCACTTTCCACTCCTCTATCCGCGACTTTCTCTCCAGCTGTCCCCGTTCCGCCTCAGCTTAGTGGTTTCGGGGCAGAGTATTTCCCTCCGTCTACGCCTACCACGGCGATTGCTCATCCTCATCCTCATCCTCATTCAATGGAATCCTCCACCTCGTCTTTGGGTGCTTCTGCGAACGCGACGATGATGACGACGTCGTTTTCTTCGCAGTCGTTAAGTTCAATGACGCGGAACCACGTGTCTGCGGTAAAAGCAGAAGACGAAGGGGTACCTCTCTCCTTACTCCCTCAAGGAACGTCTCTCAAAGCAATCGCACATGCTACGAGGATTTTGAGAGTGTCTAATGTTCCGGCGGTATCGACGACGACGTCTGTCGCTAGTAGCGATTCGTCATCCATCAAAGCCGACGATAACTCGGAGCTTCAAATTGACCTCAACTCGGCAAACTCGATTTTAGCTGACGGAGGATCGGAGACTGGACCTTTGATCAAGAGGTTGGCATTGGAATTGGTTGGGAGGGCGAGAGAGGAAGGGATAGTTTATTTGGAGGGAAAGCCGAGACCTAAAATAAACACCAACAATAATAATAATAATAGGCTCAGGAAGGACGGGAAGAGGAAATCAACACCTCGACTAAGGGTGGATGCGTCTTTGACTGACAGTACCGGGAAGGGAGTTGCAGTGGTGAATGAGGCCGAGGCCGAAGAGGACGGCGAGGAAACCAGTGAACAAACGGTCGAGACTATGCTCTCTCGTGAAGGAGGAGGAACGGTTTCGACAGAAGCTGCGCGTACGCTTTCTCGTGCTCTAGGTTCTAGTTCTGATAGATTCGACTCGAGAAATTCTACGGTTGCCAAGAAGAAATCCACGTTCAAGAACATCGTTCCCTTGCCTTCACCTTCGTTGTTCGGATCGTTCCCCGGAATATTGGTCGGTGCTGTAGCTGGCGCTACTCAAAGTCAAAGTCAGGGCCAGGCTCATAAGAGAAAGGCTTCTAATGCCGTTGTTACCTCTGGACTTGGTGGAGACGAAGGGAACAACCGAAAGACTCTATTCAGTCCCTCTTTAGGACCTCTAGATGCTTCTAACAATGCCTCTACTGCTTCCTCAACGGCTCTCACGACTTCCGGTGCACCTTCGGTTCCATTAGAATCCATCATTCCAGCCATGGCTAAACCACCGACGCAATATCTCGCCAGGACCTATACCTCTCTCACAGCGAAAGATTTACATTTTGCGAATTACAAACAAAATGTTGGTACTCAGGATACGTATCCCTATTCGCCTTCGTCGAGCAAGAGGTTCTCGTTTGGGTTCAACCTAGGTCAACCGTCCGGCGGGAAGGAAGAGGCTGCTATCAGTACCCAAGTCCTTACGGATCGATATGGGTTCTTGTATGACGTGTCAACGTATGATTTTCTGTTGTTGTTGAGAGCGGGAGAATGTAGATGTTCGGCACCGGCTTGTTTGACGGGAGTCAAGATCGCGGATAGGGAAGAGGTTGAAGAATGGGGTGAGTTCGACTCTGGAGATGAGAACGGGAACGGGAATGGAGAGGGGAGTGATGAGGACGTGGGGGAATCAGGTGAATCAAGGGTTAAGAAGAAAGCAAGGATAGAGGTTGTTAAGGAAGTTTGTGATTGTGATGGAGAGGGACATAGACCGGCAGGTACAAAGACAACGAGTAGTAGTGGTGGTGCTGTTGGAAGGGACGAAGAAGACATGACAACGAATGATGGTGCATCTTCCAAGACAAAGAAATCTGAAAATTCTTCATCGTCCGCCCCTAAATCTCGCAACCAGCAAACAACAACAGGTTCTGCTGTTCCCGCTGTTGTTAGCGGTAGTGCAGGTACTAGCACCTCATCAACCTCCGTTTTACGCATCAATCCTTCAACGCCTCGACATGTTTGCCCGAATACGATCAGGAAACTGCTCGGCAGTCTCACAGAGATACACGACGAGAGACAAAAGGTTCAGAGAAAGGAGTGGGATGCATTCGTCAAGCAGAGGAGTAAAGCCAAAGCCAAATCTCAAGGACAAGCACCCAAGACCTCTGGCGGGGCTGCAGCGATTTTGGGATTAGACGCCCATGCTTATGAGGAGGGTGAAGACGAATTGGATCATTCAGAGGGGTTGATTGGGTTTGCGCAGTTGGGGCTGTCTTCGAACAAGGACGAGAGGAAGGAGTTTGAGAGATTAGTGAAGAAGGGTATTCCGTTGGTTTATAGAAACAAGGTTTGGTTGGAATGTAGTGGAGGACTGGAAATGAGGGAGCCGGGTCTGTTTAGAGATCTGTTGACAGATGCTGAGAAGGAGGAGAAAGAGAAAGGTATGGTCGGGGTGACGATGGAGATTGAGAAGGATGTAGGAAGGACGATGCCTTTGAATGTCTTTTTCGGTGGTGATGGGGCTGGAGTAGACAAGTTGAGGAGAGTGTTGACGGCGTACAGTCGGTGAGTCTTATACGATCCATATCTTATGTTGCACTCATTTCTTATGCTATGCAGACGGAACCCTGCCGTTGGATATTGTCAAGGCATGAACCTCGTCACGTCCACCCTTCTCCTTATTCATGCCGACGAAGAGGAAGCCTTTTGGGTCCTCTCCGCCATCATTGAACGGCTTTTGCCTGAAGACTTTTTCTCACCTTCCTTGTTGCCTTCACGAGCATGTCCACTCGTTCTTTTAGATTACGTTCGAGAATATCTTCCCAAGTTATACACGCATCTTAATACTCTGGGTGTAGACCTGCCCGCGATCTGTTTCTCGTGGTTCTTGTCCCTCTTTACTGACTGTCTTCCTGTCGAGGTTGGCCCCTTCGTTAATGATGCATGCGTTTGTTGCTGATAGCTTTACTTTGTCAGACCCTTTTCCGTGTTTGGGATGTCTTCCTCGTCGATGGCCTTGATGTACTATTCCGTGTTGCACTTGCGATTCTTCGGAGCAATGAGCAGGAACTGTTACGTTGCCAGTCTATCCCAGCCGTTTACGTCGCGCTTGAAAACCTACCCACTAGGATGTGGGAAGCCGATAAACTATTACAGGTACGGCTTTTTTCCATCTTCTCACCTTGGCAAATGAGGCTGACAGTTCCCCATCCACAGTTAGAGACGGATCTACGGTCGTCCATCTTGCATAATGATCTAGTCAGCAAACGAGAAGCACATGTCGCTGCTCTGAGTCAACTTCTGTCGTAACGTCTTTTTTTTTCGTCTTCACAAACATCTTTCCGTTGTACTTGTCATGTTCTCTCTCATTTTCTTGCATCATTTATCTCCACGCATGCTCGTACGGTGAATACTCTATCGTCTCCTATTCTGGTCATTAGAGGGTTGTATCGCATTGAAAATTACTAGCTCTTATTTATAATGTGTAGTAATCGTATACAAACTTGAATAAAATTAAACATTCATCTCTCATGGAGTCATGGCCGCCTGAGCTAGTGACTAGTGATTTTTCCTGAAAACTTTAGACGCACAGACATTAATGTACCTATTTTGGTGTCTAAGTGATGATGATAGGAACCACTGATTGATTTTCGAACCTTGAAGTAATTTTAGTTGATGAGAACGACCGGCGGTCTTAAGCAGTGACGCACGCACTTTTTGAAAGGAGATCAGACACTGGGCACCTTTGAAACATTACAATATTTAAAGAGCTGTAACTATCGAAAGTTGGTCGACCGGTGTCTTGCACCTCACACGACGACTCGACTGTCGCGTCAGGTCGCGTCGCAGACATGTCACATGAGTCATACGTCCCTTTGACTGGTCCTCACATTACCATCACGACTCAAACTCAAGTCCTCTGCTCCTTCGGTTCACTCCGTAATATCATGACATACACTTTGTATGACAGGACCCTTTCTCCGAGTTTTCCACTAAAAATTTCCAAGGTGACAAGATAGGTAAAATTACATGAAAAGGAGATACCTGCAGGCAATTTCTCCTATCTGAAAGATTGCGAAGAAACAGATCCCAGGCGCTTTACGAGAGGGAAACCTTCGGATCTCGCACCATGGGACCGCAAGCCTATTAGTATACTCATGCCAAATTGTTTCAGAAGACCCCGGTGAGTCCTTGGTTCCCTTTAGCCTGTGCACGCGCCTATATATGGAAGGGCTATGTTGATGAACAGATTGGGTATCTTAAGTAAAGCAATGTCATCGAAAGTTCGTAGAGAAATGGAACCAGGTGGAAGATGAAAAAATCAATGAAATAGTTGTGTCGACTACGAGGGGTCTGTTCGGTTTAACGGGTTCTGCATGCTTTATTGCGATAACCTGAATGCTTCTATGCAGTACTCAGGCGCCTCATCTCAGTCAGGTTTTGATTTGAGATCATGTTCATCATAACTATGATCTTCTCCCGTTTCTTGGTACCAAGTTGTAGACCACTGAAACCTGCTGTGGTGGGTGATTGATGCCGTCTAAGTTAGGGTAGTAAAGGCTGTCCTTTCCGAGATATCAACTTTTTCGTCGCCACGTTCCCGTCTCTATTCGTACTGGAATCGGACTCCAGCCTCCTACTCAATACTGTTTACCTCACGCTTGCTAAAGCAAGACTCGGTCTTCCGATGAGAATGGTGTCACATTGTTGTCCTAGGATGGTATCAGATTTTGGTCTAGTCATTAGTAGGTCAAGTACATTCATAATAAGAAACCTGACGGGGACTGTACCTGTACAGCACATGAGCGGGTTTCTATTGAAAGGAAACCATCATCACTTTGATCTTCACGACCGAAGAATCTTTTAATATCCTTCATGTGCATTTACCCCCATTATTTCAATCTGATTTACACGACGTATGTCCAATAAGAAGGCGCCTCCCCTAAATTCCACTTCCATCATAGGCACCACTGCATTTGGATCAATCCGCTTTTCAATACCGGTCCTGCCGTCTGTGATATAAAGATTGCAGTCGTCACGTCCACCAGCACCTGCCTGCCATGCCAACCCAAAAGACTCATTACTCTGACTTCTTACTTTCTGGGTTTCGAGCTTCTCACTTACGAACGCCTCCTGCTCATGCTCGTAGCTCGTCTCTAGACATGTCAGAGTTAGGATCTTTCGGTGCAAAACTGCGACGCATGTCTGGTCAGTTCAGTCCTGGACACTCCAAACAGCGTAGCGTGTCTACAATTGGCTTCCCTTTATCATCCTCAAGCCCGGGCCCTCTACCTGAGCATACCAAACGCGAAACTCCTAGACACCGTAAACGCAACTCGCTTTTGGAGTTTCCTTCCAAGTTGTTCGAGAAGATGAGGGATGCGTCTAGCTCTGAGGCTCCCCCGTTCGAAAAGCTGGCAAATACAAAGAAAAAGCTTCGTCTGCGTCAATCAACCCCCAGTCCAGACTCGTCTGGCTGGGAAGCAGAGGTCTGGATTACCGAGGGTGGTCCGTATACAAACTCTCGATGCTCTTCTATTCGGATTTGGTGAGTCTCGAACGACCTGACCACTCTAATCGTTCCCGACTTCTAATTCGATGAACTCGTAGTGAGGAACAGTCGAATGCGCCTTCGGACCCTTTCAACTCTTCTCGAGATTCCAAATCTGTTTTCATTGACCTGAGCGATTCGCCCATCCCTAGTATCTATTCCCACCGTTCTCGATCGCCATCGCACCGTTCCCGCGGCTCTAAAAGAGACTCCTTTCTTTCCTTTTCCTCATCTACTAGCGGTCGCCTAGACGTTCTTAATCCCGCCTCGACTCACCCTGGACGTTCTCTACGCCCGATTTCCGTTCATTCAAACGTCCCTTCTTCTCGTCCCGCCTCGTACCCATTCCATCGGGTTTCTATGACTAAATACGACATCGAGGCTGGACTGGGACCGGGGCAAGGATTTGCACCGCCGCAAGACGGAGACGATGCTCTGCCTGCTCCAACGCCGATTTCGGAGAATCGAGGCCTGGAGTTGATAGATCCCACTTACATTGATTGGAGACAGTTCCACATCCAGCTGTTGGATGACGAGTGAAAAATGCACAATCACAAGGTTTGAAGTGCATATGAATTTGGATTGACAAAAATGTTGTTATGCTTACGATTCTACGACGTGCTATTGGATCTCTCATATGATGAGAGGCTGCTCCACGATTCTAATTGTGTACACGATTGTTACCTGAAGATGGAAAAAAAAAATAACTTGATCGCTCATAGTAATCATTATCATAGAAGTTGGTTCTTATATTTATTGTTCGGCTCCCGGAATGTACTCATGTCTCTTGAAATGTTGGAGTATCTAATGTAGAACTATATATTTGTGTTAGGATTCTTTCTTGTTGTACTATCACGATTGTCTTGTATGTACTTGTTCAGTCACGTATACTGTAAAACTTTTAGAATACAAATAACGGTAATAATCTATGCGGAGCTTTTGTTTTCCTTGGAAAGGACCCGAATGGTTTGAATGCTGAACAACACTGGGTCGTATGAATGATGCAAGACGGCCGCTGTAAAGAGTCATTCACGACTTACATCATAGCCCGGTATCATCTCAGTTGTGGCAAAGTAGTTGAAACAACATAATCTTCCCGAGAAGCAGTACAAGCAGTTGATAATTTTGGTGCTACACTTGATTAGATACCGGATCTGGGAACACTTTCCCTTGTCCCTGATATAGATAGGGAGGAGTTATTTTTGTTCTTCCAGGGGTTTGAAATTCGAAGTTCAGCTTGGGAGCAATCTGGAACTTATAAGGGTATTGGCAGGATAGAGTACGTTTTTCTTTAGTTAAGTATTACAAAACTATGTATTTGCAAGTGATAAGTACCGGTTTCAGTTCGACACTTATGCATTCATTTATCAAACGCTGACATACATAAATACATACGACCTAGCTTTCACCCATCATATCCGTCCCTGATGTCCAAGCACGTAATACTTTGGCCTCAAATGATTCCTCGACTGTAGACTAACGTCATGAACTGCTTCGAAGTTATCCTTCGGGTCAAGATCTGATTATCTCAACACTTCCATTGCACAAGTTAAGAAGATTGTTTTGTGTGTCCTTTTTGTGATTCGGGAATGATGATCTGTCAGATAAATAGTGAAGTCATAGGTACTAAGCATTACATGTGTCCGACGAACTGAGGCTCCTAGGACATTAATGGTCTTCGAGTATGATGAGCGTTCTGTAGTGTGTACCCTGGCCCGGGTCTGATATATGAATTGGAAGCGCGGAAGACAGTCAAATCCGATGTGTGGCACTTGAAATGACCTTGGTCTTAGACTATAAAATTATCTTGAAAGTTGAAGATCGAAAAATTAGAAATCGAATGATCAGGAAACGAGGCGATTGAGCGTACCGTCACCATTATTATGATGAAGTTTTGTTAACACCAAATGGAATCTCCCTCTTTCGAAAAATAATCAGTGGTGATTACATTCTAGAACAGCGAAGATCATATATGCTTTGAAGACTGGGCTTTCCTCGAAAGGTTTACATTGCCACTCACTCCGATTACGATGCTTATACCGAATTTTTTACATGTAAGTAAAAGAAAGTACTTGCCAGTGCGTGTAAATCAAAGCGTGCGCAATTCGATACATCTGATCATGATGTCTGACAGCCTACTCAGCGAGTTCCGTACCACTGATATCTCGGGCGCGTCCAACTCTCCGTCTAAGTATTCTGTGAAAGTGACATTGAAACTGTCTAAACAAGTAAATGTCGATATGCTGTTCGACGTTGTCCATCAGCCGCTGGGCGGTTGCATAACTTTTCAGAATTGTTGTTGGGCATAGCCCTTTGGATTGAGATTCTGAAGACAATTGCATGCAGAAAAGTACAAAGAATACCTGGAGTATAGTGATAGGTGATCACTGGTACTGATCCCTTGAGCTACAGCCACTGAGTCACCTTTCGGCTGATTCGGAGTATTGGACCGGCGCTTAAATAAGCGCACAACCTTTCGAAAATAACAAGTATACACAATAAATGTCTTCTACAGCACCGTCCTAAACGCCGGACTAGGTTTTTTCGTCGTCTCGGAGGCATGGCCCCCAAATATTCTCATGTAAAAAAACGCCCTACTCCTCGAAAAAAGCAGTCTAACAAGGACAAGGACGATTCAATCGTCATCTCCGGGAACCCTCACGTCGACCGGAATCTGACTCAGGCGTTTTCAGCCGTATCCAAACTCGAAAGGACAATAGCGAGGATTCTTTTACTACGTTATGAGCAAGATATTGCGAGGCTATTCTCTACGAGGCTTTATACGGTGTCCCTGGTCCATCTCCCAACGTTGGTGATGCGTTGTGTATCACTGGGAGGTCCGGGATGGGCAGCCCATAACGCGGATAGCGAGGAAATCAAGGATTTTTTCAGGGCTGTCATTAGCATGGATATGCGCCAGGCAGGGGAGAGGGTCGCCACCAAAAGTGTCTTGTGGTCGTATACCGCTTTGAGGCATTTCGTGAGTGCTTTATTTCTTTCGTCTTATAGGTCTTATAGTATTGTTACTTAACATTTTACTATACTCAAGGCCCTCTCCAACAATGTTCCCATCTGTCAAAAACGTGGTCTTCACTCTCTTCGCCTCCTTCCTCATTATGACGCCTTAAAGGCGCACTTAGACTCTTTAGAAGCCCAACCTATTCCTCAATTTTCTAAACCTCCTCATTTAGGCCCATTACTTGAAGGCGAGGCCGCATTAGAAGAAGCCTGCGAGATCAAGTTTGGGCTGAAGAGTCCGAATGGAAAGTCGAAAAAGGGAAAGAACAAGGGCAAGGGCAAGGAGAACGAGAATCAGAATGAAAGCGATGTAAACAGAGATAGAGACAAAGGGAAAGGGACAGGAATGGGTAAAGGAAACGACAAATATACGCCGCCTTATTCAGATCCTTCTGGTGACCCTTACGACCCGGATTGGCGCCCAAAAGTTTTACTCTCGTACGAGAAACTCGTCCAAACGCTTTGGCGTGTGGCTAAGGAGTTCGATGTACGTGGGTATGGGTTGATGCTACGAGAAAAGTTGACCAGTAAATGGTGCGACTGTGGATGTTCGACGGATCATTTGGGAGAAGTTTGTGAAAGGACGGTCAGGGAAGAGGAGGAATGGGTTTATGAAAGGGCGCAGATGCAAGGGCATCTCCACCCTCACTCTCACTCTCACTCAAATGCTCATTCTCATTCGTTGGGTTGCGGTGCTCCTCGAGGAAAAGGAAAAGGCAAACAACGGGAATGGGACGGAAGAGGTTCTGGTGTATTTGGCTGGGATACGTCAGAAGAGGAAGATATTTGGGAAGTGGAATTGGACTTTGGAGGTGGTCCTGGACCCGGACCTGGAGGCTTCGGTCATCGAGATGAGGATGTAGAAGCGGATGGTAGCGATGATGATAATGACGATGAAGGTCACGAACATGGACGTCGACACCCCCACGGAAACGGGCATGGACATAGGTCGAAGCAAAGACGCGACAAGGTGCTGGAATCGAAACCCAAACAACAGCAGCAATCCCAAAACCCTTCCCCTCACGAAATCGCTCTATCCGACCTCCCTCTCTCCGAAATGTCTATATCGGAAATAATGGAGTTTCGCTATCTGCGCGCGGAAAAGGAGAAGGAGCTGGGTAATGCGGCATTCCGTAAGGGAGATTACCTTACGGCGGTGGAATATTATGAAAAGGCGTATGGGATAGAGAAGGAGATGCCCACATATCAGCTAAATTTAGGAATGGCTTGGTTGAGGTTGGAAGAGTGAGTATTCTATAATCGCTCTCTGGGCGGGTTTTGATACCCATATTCCTTACAGCTGGATAAAGGCCGAGGAAGCCTGCACGAAAGCCTTGACCCAACATAGGAGTCCTAAAGGATACTTTAGGCGGGCAAAAGCGAGGAAAATGCTAGGAAGGACGGAGGATGCAGCTAGAGGCAAGTTTCAATCTTTGATGCTTTCGACTATCTGTCTCTTCACCATATTCTACTCTGCTTTTTGCAGCCTTTTCTGTTTTCTGTTTTCCTTTCAACTTTTGTTTTCTTTGCATCTTCGGTTTCTACGCTAGATGGTTACCAATTGGTCGGGACTCGGCCTCAAAGCGGGAGCTTTTGAGACGGGTTGAGATGTGTATTTTTTAATCGACATCTTGGATCTTCACGCTTTAAACAAACTCTGTACTAACGATGTTCGCGTTCTCCTGTTTGCAAATGCAGATCTTCGTGCAGTTCTTAAATTGCAACCTACTAATATGGAGGCTCGGAAAGAACTCTTGTCATTGTATCCTCCACCTCTACCGACGGCCACAACTCCAGATTCCGTTGCGTTGAACCAGGCTCGGGACCGAGAGAATGCCAATGCCGGCTCTGGCTGTGTCTCTGGCCCTAGCTTGTCTACCTTCGGGTCCTCTTCAACTTCGGCTTCGGGATCCTCTTCTCTTCCCTCGTCCCAGACGAACGCCTCCTCGGCCCTACCTTCTGACAACCAACGGTCTAGTCATCCTCTTCTTCCAACGATCAAGTCTCCTAAAGCCCTCCCATTCCCTCGTACCTCAATGGACGACCGAAAAATGAAAATCGTCCAATTTCCTGCCGGGTTGTCCTTAGACTCACAAGTGCTGGATTTGGTCGAAGGAGGAATGGGACCTTTAGGAGCGTCCAGCTCAGGTACTCCAGCTGCAGCTGGGTTCTTTGGTGGAATGATGGGAGGTATGATGGGAGGTGTGGTGGGAGGTTGGGCAATTGGGAGTTTGAGTGGGGTAGGAGGACTTACGCCAACGAATTATTATTATGCGAATGGTTATGGAGATGTGGATTATGGGAAAGAGGGTGGGAAAGGAGGTAAGGACGGAGCTCGTGACGGTCATGCCCATCCTCATACGCAAGGAGGGCACGTAAACGTCCGTGGTCCACATGGATATGGGTGTACGTGTGCAAATCGTGGTAGAGGCGGTAGAGGAGGGGAGAAGACCGGTGTTAATGGAGAGAAAAGGGAGAAGACACGAGAGGAAAAGGAACGCGCTGACCGGGCGTGGAACAGACAAAAGGACTTGGAGAAGTTGCGTGCGACGCCTGGTGTGATGTACCCAGGTTGGGAGAGGTACGTTGTTAAGAGGGTGGATTAAGATTGAATCGGAGGGGCGCCCATGGGCGCTGGAAATGCATGGGAGGTCCTTAAATATTTATGACATACACGTGTATATCAGTGTGTGTCTATCAGGTATATTATATTCATGGCGCTTGATGAAAAATATAAATCTTCAAACGTCCATTACCTAGGTTCCCTCAAATTTATAGCTAA
>ML180137.1:5497-21956 GCA_004369135.1 Dendrothele bispora CBS 962.96 | reverse complement strand
GCGCAAACGGATAAATATTGTACTCGGCTTCTGTTTGTTTACTAACCAACTGCCATTTAAAAATTAAATGGATCTAGTTATAACACTCAGGATCCTGAGCTTCCCACGTGCAGCGATGCACGAAAATAACGGGAGTTCAGCAAAGCGATTTGCTGAGTCAACGCAGCGTGCGTTGAATACGAGACGTGGCGACACGTTTTAAGAATCGGCGCGAGCCGTATTGTGGCCTTAAAAGGCCAGTACACCCATGTCGCCAGTACTCATAGCTCAGAAAGTGAGAAGAACGAGTGACGGGCGACATGGGTCCATACAAAATATACGCAATAAGTTGAGAAGAACGAGTGACTTGCAACATATGTGTCACAAAGCAGCGAATGGGTGGGTGGGTGGGAGATATTGCGAGTTAAAACATAAAGGGTAAGCTTACGAGTTTAACATAGAGGGAAAGTCCGGCATCAGAATAGTAGGTTACATTGGAGGCTAATTAAAGACAGATGAAATAAATGACAATGACATGGTATGACGGGACGGAGAGCATAAGACATGAACATAAACACATCGCCAACGAGCGTACGGGCAAACATTAGGTAGGGCCGGGACCCCTGCGGACGGGACCCCGCGCAAACGGATAAATATTGTACTCGGCTTCTGTTTGTTTACTAACCGATGTAGTTAAATCGGGTTGTTCTCGACCCTCGACGGAATACTGGAAGAGCTCATAGGCAACTCCGTAGAGGTGTCGTGCACCTGACGTTTTCCCATTGCTTCGGTCGCCTCACAGAAGTATCTGTGGCCTCTAACGAGTTCTGTGATGTAGTGCGCTCGCCATGTGCTGTCCTTGCAAATCTTGGGACCAGGTATGGCGGGTACAAAGGCATAGTCTGAAGAGATCTGCTACGATGCTATAGTAGAGGTAATGACCCCTTAGTACCTGGCGGGTGAAGATAGAGAACAGTCGCCCGTAACCACCCCAGAACAGTACTACACTCCAGAACCCCACAACGACCCTACTAAGGCCCTTCATCGCTGCTGTTCTGTTCCCATCTCGCATAGTATATACGAACGAAACAACCTGGAGGGAACTCGATTCCGATCAGTCAGATGTACCTTTATCTGTAGCCTATGGTATGTCTGTCTCCGTATTATTGTCATTTTCCTCTACTCTGAAACTTTAAAAGAGAGTGAGCAGATATACTGTATCGCCTCCTCTCGGCCTTCTTAACTTGAGTCTCTCTCTGCGAACTTACAGATTGCTGCTTTCTATGGTCCTACTCTCGACACTTCTTATGGTACCGAAACTCCAACCAAACTCAAACATGTTGTCCTGCAGTCTAACGGATTAGCGAGAAACTCTGTCAGGGGCAGTTCGATAGGATATGGAGACTACGCTCCTCTACTAACACTCAACATCAGCTAATAATAGCGTCTAACAGCAACCTTCTCTTCCGGTTGTCTCCTTCACAGTGTAACAAAATATTTGGTGTTATACATGTATGGCCACCCCACCGTACAAGTGTGTGTTCGATATCTTACCAAAACGAAGTTGAACCAAACAGTGAGGGGTTGGTGAAAATTATAGGGTCTTAGGCTCGTGGAGAGGCTCAGAGTGGTATTTAGTGAGTCCCATATAAATACTTGAAGCTCGCGGTCTGTTGTTTGGCGCAATAAGTAACTCCCTTGCTGTACTATCTCTCCAAATCGTAGTATCGTACCTGCAGAAGGTCACCACACATATAAAGGATTTAAAAGCTTTTCAGCAGGGGGACAAAAAGATAGATGAAACCACATATTTCTGGAACATATCAATGAGCTTCTGTAGAAGTCCCGATCGTTGCCTGGTAACAATCTGCTGACGTTCCTGTAATCCGATGTGAGCTGGAAAGAGGTTATGGCGTCGAAGGGTATGTCTTTCTCGCAAGTCCCACATATAAGGTTCTCGTTGTGCAGCTTGTAGTAATCTGAGAGTATTTCTAAGACCCAAAAATAAATGCTCGGAAATGAAGCGCTAATAGGTGCTGGTTAAAAACCGCCCCACGACGTATATTTACAGCTCACCGCTCTCCTCCTAATGCTCGTCATACAAGGCCTAAAAAAATAAATAGGTACTCGGTAGCTGACTATGTGTTCAATTCCAGCTCAAGTCTCTGCTCTAGAAGAGTAGGTCACGTTTCTCTTGTATAACATATCTATTTCCAGAAAGTTTAGCTATGGACGGGTATTCATGGGGTATGTAGTACTAGTATGAGCAAAGAGGAGTTCAAGTATCGAGCGAATTGCAAGCGGGTCGAATCATATAGAACAGCAACTTCGGCAAAAAGTTCTCGAGTCTACTGGGTTCTAGATCTCAATTCCAAGTACGTTGAAGTTCAACGAAGAGAAGCGAGTGTGACTCGGGTTTGGTTTAAGCCACAGTCGGAAGAAAGGGTCACATCATGCAGATGTGCAGACTTGCACACTAAAAAGTTGAAGTCTAACCTCCGCGGAGGCAGGGCGCTGTTTGCCCTAGGGCAACTTTTTTGATGACGCCAGGCTGGAAATCGGTGGTTTTTCAGTGTGTAAGTGAAGTTCGGATCCCTGAACAAGCTTATCGGGGTGAAGAGCAAGAGAAGCGGTTTGTGAACAGTGCAGTGAAAGAAGCTTAGAGAAGACGGAAAGGTAGGTCGCACAAGCCTACAACAGGATTCTTTTCAGAAGCGCTCAGCAGCTTGTACAAGGTGACCCTGTATCGTGTATGCTGCGCAGGAAGCAAGCACGAACTCCGGAACAGTACTAGTCCTGAGACTCAGATGTCTGAATCTCTGGGTAAGTAAATTACCCAAGCGACCACCTTACTCCAGAAGGCTTCCTAGCTACCTTTGGGTTAGCTATTTATCCAACCTTTCGGGTAGCCACTCTCCAATATGAGGACCTCCTAGCAGTGGAGCAGACACTATCGAACTCTTCCAACCCTATCGCGTTTTGTTCCCCTTCCCACAGTGGCCGTCTTAGCCACATCTATAGAATGAAGCTGATATACCTTAAAGCAACTTAACTCAAAGCACAGTTTCCAAATGTAAACATGCCGTTCGACGCTTATCTTGAGTTAGAGAACTCAGCAGAATCCAAACATCTTTCCGCTCGCGTGGCCCAGGGAGCTAACTTTTGTGGAGAGGTACTTATATTGCTGCAGTTGATCCAAAACCCAAACAGCAGGGACTGAAAAGTTGGTCCCAGTCCAACACCTGCTTTGTGTACAAGTTGCGACTCCGCTAGGAGCGAGAGAGACCTTCTAGTCGGGGAGGTATCCTTAAACACCAGGAGGAGGAGGAGGATTTCTAGAGCAGTCATAACTACATAGGTTGTACTGGCTCTCGGGTTACACAGCTTCACCTTTATTCATTGAGTCGAGAGTGGAGCCGGGGTCTGGGGACATGAAGTTTATAGGAGCAAGCTAAAGCGTCGGATTTGTTGGAGAACTTTAGCATCCCCTAAAGAGACTTCCCGCAGCTATCGAACTCCGGCTAGTATCAGGAGAAAGTCATGTCCAGGTTGCTCACAGACCGGCGCGCCCCTGGTGGTATGCCCCAATAGCAGAGCTATGCGGGCTCGGTCTCTTCGAGTGGCGTGCTTAGACAACTCTCAGCCCTCATCTACACCTTACCCGACCGTTCCTACCGCTTTCAGCTTTTGTTAGGTTTCTCGCACGACCTTCGGACAGTAACATGTCTACTATGAACACCGAACTAGTTCCTAAGCAGCACGGGTAGAAGCACAAACTCGAATATCGCCACCCCCTGAGTTTAACATGCCAGCACCTCGTGAGTTCTCAGAACTTCTCTATTCATTTTGCTCTATTGCTTCTTGCTCCAGTGAACTAAGAGCGGGTTTGTATGTGGTGTTTACCATATTCGACGCATTTGTATCGCGATCGGACTCCATAACGAGCCCCATATATGTTACGGATACACTTCACTTCGCAATAGAGAAAGCGCCACACCCTGAAACAGTTCGTTGTTGACTTTGCTGGAGCAAAGGTCTGATCTAGGCCGCGGTTGATACTCGCATGATATGTATGAATACACACTTTTCAAGCCGTTATTTTCATGAATCACTTCTCCTACGGAGCGCAACCTGCAAGTTTGTACCGTAGTTACGCATTGTCTTTTAGTTTTTTTTTTTTTCGACGATCATGTACTCTATCTACCCATGCTTTAATACGAGACGCTGCATAGGATCCAACTTCCCCGGGATACTTTCTTTTCTTAGTCTTTCTAGCATCGTTAGAATAGCCCTGGACTTTATGTACAGTACGGCATCGGATTAAATATTGTTTAGGCCAGGCAGGCCCATAGATTTTACCCAAATCGTGTAGATTATTCATGCCCTATCAGTGACAGTCGATTCATGTACGTCTGTCCAGTTTTACAATCCGGACTCCTGAGACCGTTCGTCCGACCGTGACCAGCGACAGTGTCCCCTGAGCTGACCCCAGGGCAGGCGTCCCCAGGGCCGGGATGGATTACAAACGGGCATGCGAGCAACCGCTATGGAGCCTATGGAAGTATTGATGATAAAAGATGATGATGGGAGCGTGCCGTTGGTGAGAGAAGTTATTGGAGTAGGAGGGCAGTGAGGAAAGTGGGGTTCTTGCGGATGTAGATGTGAAAAGTCTCGGAGGCCCAACGACCAGTGGCACGAATGAGGTGGAGAGGGACACCAATTTCTGCTAGTCCAGTAGCCCCGCCAGAACGGATAGACTGACCTGCGATGTCATGTCGGTTATATAAGCTCTTCAGCCTATCCATGAACCAAGACCGGGTGGGCATAGAACCATCTGCTCGCAGCCAAAGCTGCCAATGGGTGGGAAAACGGTTATCGCGAGATTTGATGTAATCAAGAAAAGGGTTGTATGGATCAATTTCGGTGGGGAAACGAGCGTGACGATGGATAACCACTTTATTTCCTTCGAAGAAAGGATCTGCCTTGTGTTGAGGTAGATCAAAACCATACCCTTGTAGATACCACTTCACCGAATCACGTCTTGTCCGTTTTCGTAGGTTTTGGTGTTTCCTGACATCAGGAAGGCACAGCTCTGCAAGGCGAAGCAAACCAAACCAACCCGTCAGTAGCAAAGCAAGAAACAGTAGATCGTCATGATTGCGCCGATGACGGTAATGTTCCACTGCTAGAGACAGATCGGAAATGGAAAGAGGGGATTTTCTTTTCGTGGGTTTGCTGTATAAACGGCGACATCCTCGAAGGGTTTTCCGTACCAAGTGATGATTTCGGATTGCCCGAACATCATCATAAAAAACCTCGAGCTTGTTGCAGATACCAGAGAGGTATTTTTCCACCGATTTTGGATCGACGCGCTGTACGTCATTGTTGCAAAGCCAAACAATATAAAAACTGAACAAATCGGGTGTAGGTTTATAAGGGAATTTGTGAACGTCACAGAAATAAACATAGGAATTGAGGGCAGAGGTGTATGAAGAATGAGTAGATGTGTCAATAGCAGCACCGACTGCGATAGAGCGTTCAAATTTTAAACGCTCCAGAGACCACGGCTTCCGAGGTGGTTGCCGAGATCCCTCCGACAAGGTAAGGTTCATTTTTTTATTGCCCCCAACGTGCTTCGAGGGGGTTTGAAATAAAGAGACAATTGGTAAAAGAACAAGATGCAACCAAGCCCTGAACTCAGCGGCAAGGTAACATCAAAAGACGCTTGAGGAACAGAAGAATTGCGACCAAGCCCTGAACTCAGCGGCGAGGTAGCATATAAAGACACTTGAGAAAAAGAAGAAACACCACCAAGCCCTGAACTCAGCGGCAAGGTAGTGAGTCGTAGCAACAAAGAAATGAGAAAGAAATTACGACCAAGCCCTGAACTCAGCAACTCGGTCATAAATTTGGGAAAGAAGGACATTAACAAAACCGCCGAAAAGCACACCAACTCCACCCAAAATATTACCTCTCGATCAGTTTTTCTCGATCTTCCCCTCTTTACACTCATGAGCACCATGTCCCTGCCGCCTGCAGTTTGGTCTCGAGCAAATATGAGCGTAATGACAAGTCCCCACACAAGTACCTTGGTTAAAACGCTTGCATATCTCCACTCTAGGTCGTTTATCCCTTGAAGACGATGACAAAGAGGAAGTCGAAGCAAGCTGCGTGTTTTCGACCACAAATGCTCCATAGTTTTCGATATGGGTGCGGAATGCGTTCCGAAAGGCATCGTGATTGACGTCCGCGAGAGTGAGGTCACCGCGATTAGCAACCAGGTTACGGACTGCTTTGTCATACGAGATGAGACGAGGATGGAGCGATGGGTCAATAGAGAGAAAGAGATCACCCATATGATTCTCATAAGTAGCCAGCTCCGAATCGCGATGAGGGAAAAGGTGCAGAGTTGCACGCTTGAACAAACGGAAAGCTTTGTTCCATTGTGCCTCGTTAGTAACTGTCTTTGTGACTTCAACATCTTTCTCCACTTTGATCTCAAACGCCCCGACCTTCTCCTTAAGTGACTTGGGGACAGCCGGAGAATGAATGCTAGTGAGTACAGCATCGAAGTCGCAGACTTTGTTCTGGATAATGGAGTTCCATTCGCTATCGGGAAATTCAGGTCGACTGACCGAACCCTTAAGCAAGTCTTTGAACGCTTTACCTCCTCGACGATAGTTAGCAGCGAGGGCATGAGTGGCTCGGGCCCCAGAAGACATAGTTTCGAGAAGAATTTTGTCCCTCGCGACGAAAGGAACCAAGTCTTTATCGAATTTCGACCTTTTACTGCTGTTATCGCTTCCATCGGATGAAGACGAAGATGAAGATGAATCACCATCTGAAGGACTATTTCGATGGTGACGGCGTCGTTTTCTATGGTGCGATCGGGAACCACTATTATCTCTCCCAGTGCTATTACTACCTTGATTTCCCCCTCCTCCATCAGCTTCACCTTCGAGTCCTGTAGCAGCGGTGGTGCCATTTCCGGATGTCTGTCCCCTCCTAGCTGCGAGGCTACGCTCGGAATCCAGAGAGTCGATCTGTGTAAGCCATGTTTTGATGGAGGACTCATGCACACTCGGAGGACCAGGTAGACCAGTAAGAATGAGTACGATTCCGGTTTGGGCAGAGGCTCGGTCAATTTTATTGTCTCGGTAGTCATCGACGGTCTTTTGCAATTTTTTGACCGTCTCGTTGTCGAAACTGACTCCGGGAGGAGGACCCTGCTCTCGTTCGCTAGCCGAGGGATCGTTCGGTGCTCCAGCGCTCCCAGAATTGGGTGTAGACTGAGTTTGGTTAGTTGTACCCGACCCAACGGTAGCACTAGAACCAGTAACGAGCTGAGAGAAACTTGGACTTGAAATAGAGCTACTGCTCGGGTTAACAGCTCCGTAAGGTACGTAGATAGGCCCAGTGCTTGTGCCAGTAGTCGCGTTACCGTTGCCTGCAGAAGAGGCGGTAGTGCTCCGTCGTTCATCGTTGTCTTGATTCTGAGACATTGGAGAAGAGCGCGCAGCTCTGAAGAATGTTGATGTATTCGAAGAATAGAATTATATAAGCGACGAAACACTGTGTATACAACGTTCAGTGAGCAAGAAGAGTTGAATAACGCATATAAAACATACCTGGGTACAGCGGGCAGTGAGCAAGAAGAGTGAAAGACTCGATACTCATGACCGCTGTACCCACATGACCGGAAAATTCCGGTGTTATGCCGAGCGCGGCTAAGAATTTTGCACAGCGGTGCAGAGCATAAGTTGCGTGCGACGCAACTGAGTCGTTTAGCGAAACGACTTGAGGGCAATAAAAGCACGTAGTGACGTGCACCCTTCGAGTCCTAGGACTCACAATATTGATCTAGGTAAATTCAAAATTTACCGTCAACATAAACTAGGAAGCCGAATGGGTCGAGATGACCGACTTGCTTCGGAGACTTTTTCAACATCCGAATCCCACCCATGCGCCCTCAAACTCAAATAATTTTTTCCCAACTCCATTATACAGGCCCTATCGGTGAGCCTTGAGCCTAGTTGGTATGGTGGGTCTGTAGGCTTTGCTGGCTGCTCGAGGGTTCGACTACTACCCTGGCACTCTTGTATGAATCTGACTCGCCTTCAGGCAGTGAGGTGTTGGTGCCCTCTGAAGCAGTTTTGGGATTTCGAGACGCAGAATTTTGCCTGAGCCTGAGGAATCTCCGCTTGTAAACTCTCGGAAGCATTGCCTGACAATAATTCGGCTGCCGGATTATACGGACGTCAGTCCTTCAATCAAACATTCGATGTGGACAGGAACTTTAGTTACACCTGCGTGTTATTGAGATCGTCCGCCGTTCGTTCTTGTCTTTTGTGTTTCTGGCTAAGAGAATCAAATGCAATTGTTACTCGTCATCAGCAACCCGTCTTCAATCGTGTTATACAGTTTCAGGTTGAAGTCTGCTGTCATCCATTTCATCCGTCTTTTAATTGGAATCGTGCGGAAAGGGTGCAACGAGGCCTGCTGCCGATGTTACTGTATTTTTATAAAACACATAAAGTGGTAGTTTCGTGCACAGCTTCTGGTTTGATTCGGGAGCAATGTTGTCACCTGTTGAAAATGGTTTTATACGTGTTGAGCTTCAGGAAGGAGCGAGCAGAGCGGTGAACGCACTGGGACCATGTATTTCCTTCTGAATTTCTGATTCTACTAACGTCCCTAAATACCCGGGGAAAACGACACCGCAAAATCTTTGGGACGTGTCAAGCACGCAAGATGAATATCAACAAAGCGAGCTTCAAAGAGCACGAGCTTGACTGCGACGTAAGTTGTCATTTGAGCTATTTCGATGCAAATAGTCTGACAATTGACCTGCCACCGCGGGGACAAAATTGAGCTGTTGGATGTTGACGGGTCGTGATTGAGCAGAAAGAAAGTCTTTTTATCTCCTTTCGTGTGAAACTGTGGCCAGTGCTCAATTCAGGATCAGATGCCTACAGCGGGAGATCGGACTGAATTCGATGATATTGGATACCGATTATCGATAGGTCGGGTGCAATCCCATAGACTGGATAATACACGTTTGAACGGCCCGAAATGCATTTCTATGTCTTCAGTAATGGAAAACTTTGTTTGAAAAGTTCGAGTGGTGGGTTGAGTTGGGGCGACCCGAAACACGTGATTTGGTCTGGTGGTGGATGAGCAGCGGCAACAAGAAAGGTACATAAGCTTTTACTTTCTTCACCTCTTACAGGATCCCGATTTTAATGTTCGTCGAAACGCGTTTTACTAGAAGTCAATAACTAGGTTGTGCGTTCCTCTTTTTCAAAGTATAGTTCGAGTCTTCCTGGCGGTGGATAGTTTGTTAAAAATGTACAAGGGTGGTAGCTCGGAGTTGGTGGTAGGAAATGGAAGGCGACACGACTAGGTTTTACAGTGTTATCCATGACCGTGGAAGGTTGGAACAGGCTGGCTTAGCCGAAACTCTAAAACAGTGCCCAAGTTCGTTGACGCTTACGTCTTCAATCATCTTCAGACATGCCCCATTAGGAATCAACTACGCAGAAACCAACGGGCAGTTCGGGTCCCAGCCAGGGATGATCACGAAGACGTCGAGGTGAGTGTCTTGTCTTTGAACCGCCCCTTGGGAGCCTTTCTTAATGTCTCTCATTCAACCAGATGGCGTTCATCAACATAGAGGCCCGAGACATTCATAGGAGGTGAACGTGGTTGAACGACAGCGCTACGCTAGGCTCCAGCTAGTCGTCCTTGTGAGTTCTTCACCCTTCCTGAACTTTCATAAACTTGGGCCGTGCTCCCGATCTCGATAGGCCTCATGGAGTTGGTACACCGTGTCGAGAGTCTGTGCACAGTGGTTCATGAACAGAAATGCATGAACAAAAAAGTTCCAGGTGCATGTCTGCCATGGTTCGACCTCAGTGGCCCTTTTTTGGCTGTGACCTGCTTCACTGCCACCCCAAAAATACCTCTCACACCACAAACGTCCGAGTCTAGCTTGCTTTCTACGTCGTTTTTCTTTGTTTATGGTCTATTTCGTATTCATATTTTTCTTTATATCAGTGCCTGTTCCATTTTCCAACTCATGTTAGCATCTTCGTACCTACCACACCTACATTGTCTGCATAGTTACATGTCTACTGCTCCTTCTTGCGAATTGCCAGTTCTGTACTTTTACCATCATTCTCATTTCACCTAGCATTTAAGTACATACATACATTTACATACATTTATATACTTGTTGTACCGATCGTTGTCGGCGTAGCTACATATTCTTCTCATTGTTGTAACTGAGCCATTGTCTTTACCAAATTCAGATAAACAAAAATGGAACCCAACGTTAACGTTGCGAAGGTTTCAGCCATCGAGGGAAATTCACTTCTTCCCACCTTCTTCAGCATGCCTCTGATACTCCAAAAAGCTTTGTCGACCTCCCCGGACTCCAGTCCCCCGATCATTCAAGGCTAACTGTAAATCGATCTTCCTTCATTCACAAAAGGTCTGTCGGTGGATATACATGTTCCTCGGTGCTACGAATGATCCACCCATTAGTGGCACATTTAGCGTTATGCTCGTCAGTGGTGTAACAATCTTGATTACGTGACAACGTCAGTATATCAGATCCTAGATGACATCTCGACGAAACTTTGAATGCCACCTTGCATCATTTAGCTTTCGAGAATTCGGTTTTGCAATATTTCGCTTAGCTTCAAATCTCCCAAAACAAAGTTGTGTGGAACTCAACACGTTGGCATCAAAATTTGATTCAGAGCGAGTCGGTCGATTTCGAACTCCCTCTTGTTAATAGAAAGCACCCAAGACTCCAGGACCGATTGCTCTCGCACTGAAAGTGCAACTTAAGATTCGAATATCCCCTTGAGCTCGCTATCCCCTCATCTCAACATCAGAATATCAGGCCTTAGACGAGGCAGTCCTACTTTCAACAAGCGACGTTTAAGTTTATTGAGCGCTGTTTTCAAGAATTTTCATTCGTGTTGATTCTCAGGGTTATTGCAATTGCCATCTTTATCGTCCTAGATGAAAAGCTGCATCACTTGGGCCTACTCCCATTCACTCTCCACTCGTCGTTGTCGTACTGCGACTCCCATACTTGTTTATACTGAGCGATAATTTCATGTATCGCTACTTTTTCTCCAACCCTAGCACAATAATATCCGGATTCGCCGTCATAGGAGGTTCAATACGACTGATAGTAGAGCATGAATCACTGGGATTCTATCGTAGGTGAGAATATATTCTCAGAGTTGAATTTGGTCACGTCCTATGCATTGAACCGAATAAATAGCTTGTCTTGTAGTTGACATATATTTATGATGGGGGCTTTGGAGGTAGAGAGAGTCAAAATAGATTCCACCTTTTCCACCGACTAGTAATCTCATTGTGGACTGAACGGTAGCATGTATTCATTATTGTGGTCCAGTCTCTCTGTGGGTCCCTGCTCTTGGTGATGGGCATTGCCCACGAATGTCTGTATATGCTTGTCATTGTTTACCAAAAGCTTTACTTACTTCGTATATTCCGAAGAGACTGCAGAAGTACATTTTCCTCTGTCGTCATATTATCTTTCCCTCGAATTATGGATCGGGATCTTCTGAGGCATGATGCGCTATTGCTTAGTCTGATTTCCGGTGAAGGTAAGTATAGCCGGAGTTATGTCCAAGATATAACATTTATTCTGAGTTACTCAAATTGATACGAAGCAAATCTCGTTGACAATAAAAAATTGAGCATTGCAAATTAATTTAGTAGGATAGCTGCAGTAATGTCCAGCCTGAATATGTACCGAAAGTCAGGAATACTCCAACCGCGCAAGTCGTGTTATGTCATTCGTGGCAAACTGGCATGCTCGATAATAAGTATACTTATCGCATATACTTGTAGTCTAATTTTTACATATCGCACATATAGTCCATAGCATAAATAGTGAATAGTACCATGGGCGTCTGTCGAAGAGAGTTAGAAACGTCAAGGATGAACAGATACCGTAGAGGCATGCGAACGAGTGCCAGATGAAGAAGTTGGTCCTTTTGCGCTTCGTCATGAGCTGACGTGGTTTCATAGGCAATGGTCTACCACCTGGTCTGGTCAGAAGTTTTGATATCGGTCTGCAGTCTATCAGGAAACTGTGGCCAACTCTATGACAGTCAGGTTTAAATGTGTGAGAGTGTCTCTAATTTACAGTCTTTTATTACTAATGGACGTCGGAAATGATCTGCTGATCAATACTATGTTCACCTAGTATGATCAGTTATGGTGCTTGAAGTTGGTGTTATCAGGTCTTGGGCCAGATTCTGTACTATCAGTGTTTTTCTGTATTCACTCTTTGGCCGCTGATTGACTTCGGATTCAAATTTGTTTTTTCATGGTCAACGGGTTCCAGTCTGGTTCAAATGACGCTTGACCGGTTGACCGGTGACCTGCTTGACTTCCGGTTATCATCGAATTTGCTCAGCTGTGGAGTCGAATTCCTGTGATTTCGATTAGTGCCGAGCTTCTAGAAAAAGAAATTCCGGGAAGCTACAGAAGGGGCTAGGATTGAACGAAAGTGGTTAAACGATAAAGTTAAAACAAGGTGGGTAAAAAGGCAAGTGAGGATGAAAACCATTTGATCTTAACTTGCTTGCCTCCGGAGAACGACTGCATTTACGCTAAAGAATGTGCTAATTAGAAGAGAAGCTACGACATGAGCGCTTGAGCGTCCAATGTAGGGACATATGGTCACACTACTATTGGTCACACTATTCACATTATAACATCGCTAAGATATACGGATTCTCACAGCAATGGTTAGTCACAGTCAGAGGAAGAAGTGGGATCTAAGAAAGGCGAGGATATACAAGTGCCAGGGAATGTAGTAGTAAGTCACAGCTCTTGCGAGAGTGATTGGGAACTGGGGTGCTTCTTTAAGCAATGGGAGAGTTCAGAATCAACTGGGGCCGATTGGCTCTTTTTCTAACTGGATATAACGTGCTGAGTTGCTGTGGATTAAAAAATTTACAGTCAAGTCAGAGCTGATTCGGAGCGGATCAACATATATGTAGCTACATGATGCGATTTTGGTTTTGTGGATTCGAGACTCCAGAGCTCCAAGCTCCAAGACTTAAGGAGAATGCAATGGAAACGTCGAAAAAATTGTAAGGTGGCTCAGAGCGTCATGTCAGCTTTGGTTGAGACGTCGTCTGATATTCTGACATTAAGATGAAAAAATGGCTATTACAGTACGACGGGCAACACCATAAATGCAATACAAGATCTTTTGAAAGCGTAGTCCCGTAGCACAGTGGTATCTATCGTGGTCTTCCTAGTGGATGTTCTGAGCGTACAGGCGCGATACGAGCTGGGCAGCCGTTCCGGACCTTCGCCCGCGGGGTCAATTCTGGCTACGGGTTTTTTTTCAACTACATACTATTATACGAAATCGTTCAAACCCTCAAGCTTCTAACGTTCACTCTTCTCGGGAACCACATATGCTATCAGATCTCCGAAGACATAGAGAAAAGGAAAGGGATTATATGCACACTCTCTTTCTTTAAATACCTCTTTCCAATTGCAGGCAATATGTTCCGTCTCCAAAAATTCGACCCACTTTCTCGATTCGTGCGTTGATTACGACTGTCCACTGTTGTAAAAATTGTCTAATTGATGCTAAGAAGTACTGAGTACGGATCAGTCGATCATGACAGACTTAAGGGAGGGAGGAGGAGGAGAGTTTATTAACCGGACTAACGGCCATAAATCTTAATCCGGGTCGATCCGTGGGAGGAGGAGCAGTGGTGGACAATGACTTGATGGTTCAAAGTCAATGACTGTGACCTACTATGACTTTTGACATAGTCGTGGGAAAGAAGTCGGCACAGAGCCGCGCAGGCATGCACGCTGACCCGAAGTCATTGACTGTCCAACACTGAGGAGGAGGAGTCTATTAACCGAGTTTGGGGAAAGACAGAAGTGGCGATCTGCCGATCTGAGTCTTCGACTACATATTCGTTCTTCACTTATATAAGCGAGTCAGGGCTCTGTAAAGCTACAGAGAGGGCCTGGACAAGGGCAGAATCTGAAAGATCTGAACGGTCATGTAATTACTTAAGAACGGCAAGACAAGGTGTTTACTAGTCCTAGATGCAAAATCTGGGAGAGTATACTGGAACCATGTGATTTTAGTCTATTTAACTTTTTCCTCCGAATTCCCGATCGATCAAGAATGTGTAAAGTAGAAAGAAGCTGATACTCGGTTCAATATAGGAGATGGCCATATTCAACTCGGAGCATAGATTTTCACGTACGGTAGAATCACAGCGAGTCATGCATTTATGCTACAACTATTGTCTATTAGTACCTTGTCTGACGGCGAATTCGCATGTTATTGGCTGGGGTCGGAGGAAAAAGTAGGATCTTGAAATAGGCGAGAATAAACAAGTGACAGGGAGGAGTGCTAGTACTCAGCGACAGTATGAGAGTGATTGGGAGTTAGCGCTAGCCCAAGTGATGTGGGCGGTTTTCCCAACGATAACAATGCCATTTATAATATGATAACCCGGAGAAACAAGAGGAATGAAAATTCTTGAAACAGCGCTCAATAAATTTCAAGGTGGTTTTTGAGGGGGTCGTCTAGGGCCTAATATTCTGATGGTGAGATGAGGGGATAGCGAGCTCGAGGATTATACGAATGGTAAGTCACAGCTATAGTTTGAGAGGGATCGGTCCTGGAGACTTGGATGCTTTCTTCAACAATAGGGATTAAAAAGTCGACCAATTCGGCTCTGAATCAAGCTGAATCAAGTTTTGATTCAACGTGTTGATTTCCACAAAACTTTGTTTTGGGGCATCCGGAGAGTTGAGAAGAATGTTGCAAGAATTTCTCGGAAATAGATTTTAAGGTTGCTCAAAGCGTTTGGATGAGGTGTCGTCTAAGACCTGCTATTCTGACGTTGAGACGAAAAAGGTTGTTATAGTATGACGAGCAACACGATAGACGGAGTACAATGTGTTTCTCAAGCGTAGTCCCGTAGCACAGTGGTATCTATCGTGGTCTTCCTAGTGGATGTTCTGAGCGTACAGGCGCGATACGAGCTGGGCAGCCGTTCCGGACCTTCGCCGCGCGGGGTCAATTCTGGCTACGGGATTTTTTTTTGCTATAACTACATATTTCCATACGGGAATTGATGCCCTTGTCAACGGGCTCTTAAGCCCTCAAGCTCCCAACCGCTCTCAGGAATCACATATGTTAAAATCCTCGAGTGCCCGTTTATCCACATTGTAATCCTAGTCACTCTCTTGACTTGCCCATTATTTCAGACTTTTGTCAATCTGATACTTGTCAAGCTTTCCAATATACAGTACGCTGTATCTACTGATTAATATTTTATTTGAATAGTAGCCACTGTGTACGAATTTGCTTCGGGAACGTTCCTGGACGTCTATGCACCCTAGCAATTTTAACTTTGCCCTCGCTTTGGTTTTCCAGCGTCCCGCCTTTGGTAAGATTGTACAGAAGGTCTAATATCACCATCAGGATACTACAGCTGAGAATGAAAGTGTACTCTCAAACTTTTGCCGAGGAGGAACGACACACTAGGAAATCTAGAGCTTGTTTGATATGGTACGCTTCCTGGGCCTATTCTGTGTACTTTGACGACATATGTCATTTTAGACGTGGATTCATTATTCTTGGTCGCAGAATTAGACTCTGTCGTACTAGTAGGATGGAGGTATGGAAAACACTAGGAAGAACGGTACGTGAGAGCATCAAGTAAACACAAAGAGGATAACCTTGAACTAGTCGACGAAGTGACGAAAAAACTACGTGATGGATGATTTACAACTTCTGGAACATATTCTCCTGGTGAATCCTTTCAATCACGGCGTATTCCTTCGCCCCCTGACCGAGCCCAGATATCACGGGAAAGATGACAGGGATATCGTGCACCGCTGCCTTCCTTACAAACCCAATCGAAATCTATGATTCTGGGCTCGCCACCTCTCGTTACCATCAAATTTTGTCTGCGAAGATCAGGCATAATATAGGATTCACTTTCCAGCTTATCGAGAGCCGCTCTAATGGCTAGACAGATATCTTGGGGTAACTCGTCAGATCCATGAAGATCATACAAAGTCTGGCCATCGACATATTCCATGACAACAAGTGCGAGATCACCGTAGCCGGAACCTAATCGTTGGTGGCAAAAGAGTTGAGGGGCGAGCCCTTCCTTTGCCATAAATATATGTGCTTCTACACCGCATCTCCTAGCGAATTTGACGACAATCCGTTGTCCCGAGTCATTCCTCCTAGCTAAAAAGGTAACGCACATATTGTCGTGTTCCAAAGGTCTCACATAAGTGAAGTCAATTTTCTTGCTGTGCTCATCGGTGAAGGAACAGATAGAAGGACAGTAACGGGGATGGATCTCCCGCGTCAACGGCTGGAGGAGCAAGCGCGGCGTAATAATTCCTAAGTTCGACTATAGAA
>ML180136.1:0-26626 GCA_004369135.1 Dendrothele bispora CBS 962.96 | reverse complement strand
AAGCAGCTTCACAATCACTTCATTTCCATTGAAAGAGGCTGCTTGGAGAGCATTTCCATAATGACCACCTTGAGCATTCACATTTGCTCCTTGATTCAGAAGCAGCTTCACAATGGCTCCATTTTCATTTACAGAGGCTGCTTGGAGAGCATTTCCAAAAACACCACCTTGAACATTTACATTTACATTCTGCCTGAGAAGAATATCCACTAACTGCCTCAACCCCAGAAAACAAGCATAATAAAGAGTCTCTTCAATTGTTTCTGGTTTCAAGTACAATCTATCCACATTCTCATCATCTTCTGGGTAATAAATGCGTAACCAGTTTATATATGGTCCACTCTTACTGCTGAACAATCTCACAACATTGGATATATCACAGTTTTCCCCTCCAGATAATATATGCTTAAACCAATACTTCCCTGCATATCTAACTAATGGATAACTGGATTTATCCCTTACTATATTAATGCAATTCCCAAAATGTATCAGATAGATGAGACAAGACTGACCAATCAAGTCCTGAGCTAACTGTTCATTAATGTAAAATCCTGATCTATTCCTTGGTACAGTCATCAAGAATTCTTTCACAGAGGGATGAGCCAACTGTAATTGCTTTGAGGAACTTGACCATACACTATTGCTTTTGGCAACAACTCTAATCAGTGTTGATCCCACCACATTTTCTATTGTATTCTCCAAACCAAGTGTACAATCCTCTTTGCAAAAGACATTTTCTCCAACATCAATTGCAAATATCTCCTGTGCCATTTCAATTGTCACTGGCTCAAATGCAAATAATATCCAGTACAGAATGCTTTGGGCCTCTTCTTTATGATAATCAGGAATGCCTTCTAAAGCTTGTTTATATGTATCTGCTAGATCCCTTGGAAGACTTTTCAATGCTGCTTTGATTGCCCTCCTTGTACCAATCTTTGTCAAAACTTGAAGCTGACAATCTACCCATCGTATTCTTCATTAAATCTTAGTTAGCCTCCCTCAAAGTAAAGTACACAATCAAAATCTACTTACTGGCCATGGGCTCCATTAACTAACCTGTCCTTTATCTCATTTTCTATCCCCTTAAATGGACCAATATCTTTATATACAGCTTTATCTATATGTTTTATAATATCTTCCATTCCCCCCTCTTCATCCAATGACAATTTTACAGTGATCCAAGAATGTTCCAAACATTTGGGCATGGGACTTCGAGATGAAACCATGACATGTATATCTCCAATTTTCAACAGTGTCTGCATAAATTTAGCTACCTCATCTCTCTCCTGACACTCATCCATTGCATCCAGAATAATGTATGTATGTCCTGAGAAGTGATTGACTAAACTCAAAAGCACCCCTTGCATATCACTAACAGATACTTTCTTGTCACCCTTATCACTTTTCTCAAAAAGGTCTCTAAGAACATTTTGATTATAGCTGGGATGCATGCCTATTTCCTTCAGGAGAGAAGCAACCAGTCCTTCATGGGTGATCTTTGCTTTTGTACCACCAAGTGTGTCAAAATAGTGGTAGAACACCTCTTGATGCTTCTCCTTCAGGGTTTTAATGATGTTAGTACTGATTCATCCATCAATACTGTGGTTTCTGAATTACTGTTAGAAAACTCACCACAGGAATGTTTTTCCTGATCCAGCTGGAGAAATATTGGTATAAAATATCACACACAGAAGGTGATTTACCTTTTCCTTCCAACCAAAATAAATTGCCATTGTCTTTCCATTGCCTAAATCTGGTATCCTCAAGGAGCCATATTCCTGTACCTTCTGTCATTTTGTTGCATGCTGCAACATATTTTGAAGAAGAATCTGTAGCATTCAGCCATTCTTGGACAATCTTGCTATTGAATTCTGTGTATGAATGAATGATGTTATACATTATTGTTTCAGATCTACAGATGTAATGACAGTACTCTACCTGAAGACAAAAAATTATTCTGATTTCCTTTGACTACATTCATTGTGAATTTATTCACTGAAAAATTGTGGCTGTTGTTGAATGCCCTTTTCATGGTAAATATGTCAGTTACACTAGAACTAATGGTCTCATTGAGAGAATACTTACTCAACATATGGAGCATTTATATCCCCAGGCCCAACTCCCAATTTAGATCTGTCACTCATGCTTGAATCACTTTAAGTTCTTAATCAAAGTGTGTTGATGAAAAAATGCTGGGAGACTGTAACAAAGAGCAAAGATAATCCAAATGCATGTGACTATTCTATTTGACTTGTCAAAAAATTAAGGTTTGGGCACATTGGAATGTTCCCTTGTCATTGAAACTTTATTTCTGGCTATAAATAGTGGTGAATTCCCACTGACATACTAAACCTATTGATATGGACTATTAATTGAAATATGAAAGGAAGTAGGCCATCGCTGCGCGTGGCAGGTACGAGGCCGTACCAAGAGACAGAATGACATAGAAGAAATGACATAAGAGAGAAAAACTCCGGTCCGGACCGTAGAAACACCAATTGAATGAATGGGCCTAAAAATAAGACAGCCAAATGGGTCTCTGCGTGGAATTGCTGAGGACCGCAGTACGAGTCCTCCCTAAAGTCGGCCTCGTAATTGCACCATAAAAATGTCTAAAATAGGCTTTTGAGGAGTAAAATTCTCTTGGCCTACTGGCAGCTTCAGAACCATTCTAACAAAGAATTCTACCCTTTGAGTTAGCAATCAAACAATTAATCCAGTACATGCATCCCTTTCAAACTTCTATATTACAAGGCCCTTTACAGTTGTCTGCAATTTGCAAATCACATGGGATTTTTCACATGCATGGAGAATTGTAATTTTGAGCTGGTTTGAGAATAATCAGTGTCTAGCTCAACAGAATCAACACATATTTACCTCAAACTATATATCATCTGAGTCAGAAAAAAACCTGCAGAGTTCTATGTAATTAGGTTTGTGATTGGGAGTATACATGCATGTCAAAGTTTTGGAATTCCAATATGACATGTATTTCAGGCCCTACAACTGTAATATCCTCCTAATCACAAATCTAATTATACAAGGTTCTGTGGAGGGTTTTCTGAGTCAGTTGGTATGTATTATGAGGTAAATGTGTGCTGGTTCTGTTGAGCCACACTTCAATTATTCTCAAACCAGCTAAAAATTACAATTCTTCACACACATGAAAAATCTCATGTGTTTTGCAAACAATTGTAAGGCCAAGTTAATTTACAACATCATCCCATGGGAAGGGTGCATATGTTCACAGTCACAAGACCAGAACTTTCATGACACCGGGTAGTAAGTAGTAGGGACGTCTAATTAAATCCCTTTGAACACTGCCAATAAAACCCTCGACTTATTTCTATCTAGGAAGGAATCCAGCCTCCTTCCACAACGTGGTCAGTCACCGTCACCAATGGCCATGACCATCACGGCAGTGACTATCGCCCATCCACATCATCATGATCGCAAGCCCGCCTTCCCGACGTCCATTCCCTCGTTGCCATTCTCCGTCTTCTCCCCCATCATCTTCCTGCCCCATCACCTCTTCCATATCCGTCGCTATGTCCGTCACTCCATCCAGTGGAATAGATAAAATATGGAAAACATATCGCGCTATTTTCGGACAAAATTATCATCGTGAAGTTCGTCGATTTAGGTGCCAAATTCTAATGTCCGAGAACGTTCACTGAAAGTGACCCGACGCATAGACAATTTAACACATTGCCTATTTATTACAACTTGCGTCGTGAAATTCTCGACCTCTTTTGAAGTTAAGGCCTTGAGGTTCTGCCTTGTCTTGGTAGTTCCTTGGGGACCCGGGCACGTTGAATGAGAAACCCTTCCTAAGTAATAGCGCCGCAAACGAGATCTTAGTGCACGTGTACGGAATCGGACAAAATTGGAACCAGAGTCCAGACGTCCAGAACATCCTCCGGTCAGATGTGTGCTGTGCAACCGAACCAGAGCCTCCCCAAGGTTTGGATATATAGATTGAGATGAAATAATCAGTCGGTAAAAAAACGAACGCGACGGTGCGCAAAAAGATACATGAATTGCCATAAACAAAGAAAATCGTTTACGAAGAAGCCCTATACGACACGAGACGGGACGAGACGGAACGGAACGAGAACGAAAACGAGAACGACGAGAGAAATGAGTTTTTCTCCCTCCCCCCTTTCTCTCGTTCCGTCCGTTTTGTCTGTCAGAGGTAAGTAGGGGCTAGACTAAGGTAGAGGGAAACCAAGTAAGAGACGTAAATCACTAGATAGAAATTGTTACTTAAGTGCGTTGCAATGTCCGAGAGAGAGTTCACAAGGTTTTTGTCAACCTCCAAATGCGCAAAAAAGAGAAAAAGCCAATAAGCCGAAAAAAAGAAAAAATATAATAAAATAATTCGGGGGATGCGATTTGTAAAAAAAAAACAGAACGTATCAAAGACCAGACCCAAAAGACCAAAGACCAAATGGGACGAAAAGAAAAAAAGAGAAAAACAAAAGTTGATGTTTGGTCCTCCTCGTTCGTAATGAAATAACAAGTTCTAGTCCCAATTTCTGTTCCTGTTTGTCTTTCCTTGTGCGTAGTCCGTGAGTCCTTTGACTTGTGGGGAGAGCTTTTTCGCAAAAAAAGAGAGAGAGAAATAAAAAGTCCAGTTTTTGGAGTCTGTTGTGTTCTAAGCAGCATGCATGCAAAAATGGGGATGATGAGAGAGAAAAGAGATTCGTCATGAGGAAGGAGAGCGTAAAGAGTCTGCAATGATCTGGAAAGCGAGAGAGCAAGAGGAAAAAGCGACACAGAGCGCGAGAGAGGAGAGGGGAGATGGACTTCGGCGGAAGGAAGAAAGGGTAAAGGGCAGAAAGAATCCCAGAGGTTCTTGCTTTTTACTCATTGGCGATCTAGAGAAACCCATACAGAAAGGGAAGATTAAAAAAACGACCACAGACGAATCAACAATTAGTAAGAAACTCACCCTCAACATCATCCTAGCCATAGGCGCATCCAACTCATCTTCCCGTTCATCTATCGTACCCGTTCTCCTCAACTTGTCCTTCTCGTTATCATGAAGATGACCCTCGTTCTTCCCTTCAGACGAAACCAAAGTCGTCATCGTCTCCCCAGACGTCGTCACCGACGCAGAAGCAGAAGGCGATTTCGGTTTCAAAGCGTAATAACTCGCATACGATTCATTTGTCTGACTCAAACTCTGACTAGGCGCGTGATGATGATGTCCATCTGCACTGCTGTTCCCGCTCTTTGTCGTACCAGCGGATGCTAAACCCGGCGTTGTTGTTGAATCCAACAACCCGACCGTGGACCCGTTAGCGGAAGCTAAAGCCGTCTCGTGATATGCGTCTTGGTACTGTTGTTGATGACCATACGGTTGATACGGTTGTTGTTGTTGATAAGGCGAAGGAGAGTAAGTCGACGCTGAAGGCTGCGAGTACTGAGATCCTGTCGTGTTAGAATGAGCCAACATCATTGATCCTGGAGGTGGTGGGACATTGCCGTTGTTATGCATCTGCATCGGCAACTGAAGATGCATTGGCACCTGGGACATCATCATCGGAGTTTGTGGATGACCCAGCGACGGTGGTGCTCCTCCTCCTCCTCCTCCTCCAAGATCATACATTGACCCAGGTCTCGAACCCGAGCCATACCCAGAAGTCTCATCGTCTCTATACGCGTTCCTGCTAGGAGCTTTTCTTCCGAGGATACCATGATAATGGTCGTCGTCGTCGTCGTCGTCTGGTGGGACGTAGTTGGTTCCCATACTAGCTTCAAGAGCGTCAATGTCGAGTTGACGTTTACGTCGACGACGCATAGCGGCGGTACCGAGGATGATAAGAACGACGAGACCAACGACACCGACAACGGTGAACGTGCCAATCACGGCTGGTTTGTTTTGGAAAAAGCTGTGTGTGTGTGGGTTTTAGGGAGAATGGGGAAATTTTTTGAGGTTTTGAGATGATATGGCGAGTACGGAAGGATGGATAGATGGGGTTGTATTAGCGTTCCGACGAAATGCAAGAGAATGAATGGGAGCGGGAAAATCAATGAAACAGATTAGAAGGTGTTGTGAAGTTGAGTCAATAATGATATTCGTGTATCCGGGACGCCAACGGTCAGATGGATCAGTTTGTTGGGACCAAAGGCGATTCAAGACCGTGTTACATAGTAGTTGAAGAAAGAGTGGCAGAGGATGAGGAAAGGAGAGAGAGAGAGAGAAAGCGAAGAACCATCGGTGAGACTAAGGCAACAAAAAATAGAATAGGCAACACTTACGGCGTCGACTCGTGTTCGGCAGCACTTGAACTTGACACTGAAGGCAACCTGGTCGAGGTCACCGGTACATTGACCACAGAAGTAACCGTGACAAGCCCACCATCCGCCTCGGTAGAAACAAACATGGACGTGCTCTGGGACGTAGAAACTTCAACCTCAGCACTAGTTTGCTCCCCAGCAGTATTGGCAGGGTTTCCCGTAGGTGCCGGGTTCGAAGCGGAGGTGTTTTGGCCAGTAGGTGTGGCAGACGTATTCGCACTGGTGCTGCCTCCAGACCCAGATCCAGCACTAGGTCCATTAGTGTTTGCTGGGTTGTTGGCACTCGTCTGTCCTGCTGGGGTGTTCTGAGGGGTTTGAGAAGTCTGGTCGGTGGGCGTTGCATTTCCTTGCGATGTGTCTGCTCCATTTGACGTGGGCGGGGAAGTGTTCGCGTCGCTAGTCGGAGAGGTTGGAGTGTTGGTATCGTCCGTGGAAGGCGGGCTCGTCTCCGCGGCTGGAGGTGTTGTAGTGCCACTGAAAGAGAAGGCTTGAGAGAAGTCCATGAATAGAAATCATCGAAAGCATACCCTGCAGGTTCACATCAAAAGTCAGTATCCATAAACGCAAACCAGAAAGATGGTAGAAAAACGCACTGGTGCTCATCGTTTCTTGTGAGAGTTATAGAGAAAGAAAGGCCTCGGAGGATTTGAAAACAAAGCGTTGGAAAGATTATGACGGAGAATTAGAGTAAAAAGGAAAGGAAAACAGCAAAGAAAGATGGTGAGTAGCAAAAACGAAGGGACGGAATTAGATTCACTGCCTCAATGGGCTTTGCAACGCAACCTTCGGAACGTTACAACGGAGTAGTTGGGTTATTTTTTTGCTTTTTCTAGAAGTTTGCCGACCGATCGCTCCCGCAGCCGGAGCCTTTTTTAGCTTTCTCCGCCGGTATCACTCTCACCGGTCCTCTGCCGTGACCCCCAGTTCTTCGTATTTTGCGCTGCGGTTCGGCAGCTAGAGCTTCTCAATATAGGCGATTTCGAGTTTCAAGAAAAAGAAAACAAAGACGATCGAAATTCCTCTTTTTTTGCAGCGCAGTCGTCTACAACACCTCTGAATCCTGAACATATTTTCCACTTGCGTTGCTTCGGAAACAGCCAGCTGGTCGTTCAGTGCCTCGTCCCTCATTAGACCTAATACCAGACCAAAACCTTGCGTGTTTGATGCCCTGCAGCTGTAGAGGTTTCTGCTCCTACTTTCTCCCACTTCAAGAACGGGGAGTTACACGCACGGTGGATAACGTCTCCTGGACTACTGACAATAGGGCTAGACACAGCAAAGAAGGTTTAATTATAAGTACACCAGTAAGTACTTTGCTAGACGGCCCCAGACCTCCATCGTGAGGATGAATCATTTCAGAACAGACTAAAAGATGAGGTAAACTTCTCTTATGAGTCTTATCGTGTATCATGAGAACAGGAATGGAATGTAGATCTCTTACATGGTAACATGAAGGAGACTAGTGAATTTACTGGTTCATAAAGTCGCTCCAACCATGTGTGAAAAAAAACATTCCGGAATTCGCTCGCCCGTTGAAGCTGCGCAAATACACAGCTGTGTGTTAAGACGTTCTTTGGCCAATGGATGAGTAGTTTCTGATTGAAGAACTTAGCTATAGAAAGGTTTTCTGTATAAATAGAACAGATAGGAGTATGTGGAGGTTGCTTTCGTTATTCCAAGTGGCGGTCCAAAAAAAATTTTCCTTTATTTTCCGAGATGCTTTTTGACTCGGCCGGAACCGTCCTTCAACACGTAGCACAATTCAGAACTGTTTGGGGGAAGAACATCGATAGCCAGCGCTGTATCTCATAACCAGACAGACACAATCTTTGCTCAACTCATGATGCCGAATAAGTACAAACCAACGCTTACACATCTCCTATAATCTTCAAGTAAAAGAAGCTTCAAGCTTCTAAACATCAATTCATTCACAACCATCGACCGACCAACAACAAACGATATAACAAGCGAGACACGAGAGAGACCAATAGCTACATGGAAAAAAAAACACTAAACATGCGAGATGGCAAGGTTATGTATGTACGCAGTACGTATACGGATGTCATAGACACAGGGATAGCGATCACCAAACTAGGGCAACAAAAAAGAGACAGAGGGGACGACACCGGTGACGCCCGACGAGGTAATTTGAGGTCCGCCCCATCCAGAGGCGGGAAATGAAAATCTATTGCAGAGAGGAAAGAGCCGATTCGAGCGAGATTGAGAGCGAGAAAGAGAGATCGAGAGAAAAGAAAACCAGAACGCAAAAAGGAAAAGACCGTGTCTGAAAAAAAGAACGTGTGTAGTGAGAGGAAGAAGGGAAGGGAAGCCAGATGCATCCCCTTTCCCTTCATTTCATGTGTTTATGTTGTTTATTCGTTATACGTAAAAACTCCTCTTTCTCCAGAGTTTCCGACGGACAGAAAAAGATCAAAAGGCGGCGTTCGTCAACTCAAAACTCCACCTGCTATGTTTATGGAACTGGCGAGCCTTGTGGAGCGAGCGACGTTTGTACTGACTCTGATTTTGACTGCTCTGAGTCTGAGTCTCAGCAGCTCCTGCAGCGGAACTTGAACCTGAACCATTGGCACCGTGACGTTGCCTTTGTCCGGGAACAGGACGATGTTTCCTTCCGCTATGCTCTCCACAAGTATGAGCAGGTGACGCAGCAGATGAGGCCACAGTGCCCGAGTCTGAGTCTGAGCCAGAGTTGGAGTTGGAGCTGGAGTTAGAACCACCAGAGACAGAGCTGGAGCCTGAGCTTGCTGCACCAGAGGATCCCGAACCAGAGTTGTTAGCCCCACTGGCAGATTGAGACTCGGCAGGGTTTGCTGGTGAAGAAGAACCAGTGGAACTGGACGATCCAGATTCTGAACCCGATCCTCCATTGCTGTTGTTGTTGTTGTCGTTGTCGGAGGAAGACTGGCTACTGGATCCTGAAGCGGGCGTGCTACTAGACCCAGAGGCAGAACCCATTCCTCCAGACGCAGAGTCAGTTCCAGAGCCAGAGCCAGAGTCATTCGACGCGTTATTAGTGGAACCACCACTGGAGGACGACGACGACGACGATCCAGATCCAGAAGCTGACCCAGTAGTCCCCGCAGAAGAAGCACCAGCAGTAGCCGAGGACGAAGGTACAGCGGCCTGAGTCGCACTACTCGCACTCGCACCGCCTGAAGCAGCAGTTGACGCGGGCGTGGAGACACTTCCAGTCTGAGTCGGAGAATCCCCAGTATAAACAAAGACGGGCGAAATAATGGCCGGCGTGACTGGGTCCGTAAATGACGTCGCTCGGGTTCCTTCTTCTTGAACGGGGTTGTTTCCTGGGAGTTTGGGGAGCGTTCCAAGGGCTGTATGCGGTGATCGTGGAAGAGGAAGAAGAGAAGAAAGAAATCAGAAGAGTCAGTTAGTTGAGTATATGCGTTGGGAAAGTGAAGAGATAGGAATATTCGGGCGGGACAAAAGGAAAGGAACATACTTTGCTCATCTACGGAATCGGTAATACGGCAGGTTCCATCTTTGTTGAGAGTGAACAGGCCTTGGTCGGCGCAGCATCTAACGGATGATTAACTAGTCAGACACAGGCTCTCCTCTCTCGAATACAACAACGACTTACTGTGCATCGCCGAACTCATCTTAGATAGCAGAGAGCGTGTTAGATACCCGCACACTTTAAAGTATATCCGACCAGACCAACTTACTGCAGTGACAGTTATCAACCACTTTCTGAAGAACTCCAGCTTTCCAACCATTGATGAAATCTGCCAAATGGACAAAACCACGCAAAGTCAGACTTCTTTGAACGAGAAACACTAGCGAAACGCGAAATTTCATACCTGCGTGGTATCCATAACCAGTTCGGTCTCCGTGAGCGAAACTATCGCCAAACCAAAATCAACAACACGGAGTCAGAATTATCTCACATGAAGAAGAATCAGAATCAAGGAACCAAGGAAGAGAACCTTACACATAGGGCTGTGTAGTGTTCATCGCTTCACCCCGATGAGCGTCCAATTCGGTGTTCCAGTAGACCTGATGTGATACAGAATGTGTCGGTCATGATGCAAAACGGATGAGAGAAAGGCACCGGGCGTAGCTTACCTCCATGAAGACACGAGGCAGCGTCACAGGGAACTTGGGATCAGTACAGTCACCGACATCAGGACCGCCAGCACGGAAAGCCACGTGCGACTTGTGGTCTGGAGAGTCGAGGTTCTGTTGATTAATACAAAGTCATTGAGAACGCCCGTTAAATCCCTCAAAAAAACTTTAAAAATGCTGACCTTTCCGTCCCAACAGCTAGGGAAGTTCTGTTGAGGAAAAAAAATTAGTTCTGTGAACGGTGACATCAACAATGACAAGGCAAGTGACGTACGATCTGAGCGCGGACTCCCGAAGGGCAAGACTGAGTAGGTAGCCCGTTGTGACGGGTGGTGACACCGTTGAAGTCCAGGCACAAGAAAGTGACAGCTTGTTGAGCGTAGCTGGAGGGGTCGTACGTACGAAGCAATGGGTCACCTAAACATTAAATATCAGGTTCAGTTCCAGACTTGCTCTCCGCGCAACAAAGATCGACTAAATGTCGACGCGTACCAGATAGCATACGGAGCTATAGAGGCGGGAAGATAGTGAGCATATGAAGGAAGACCGCTCTTGAACCAAGGAACTCACGTTATCAGGGAAAGCAGTTGTCTTTCCGGCCTGGTCATCGTACAGGTAGTCTGATTCGTTTGAAATTTCAGTTAATCAAGGAAAGCCTCTAATCCTCTGAAATAACGCACAGCTGGAAAGGGAGAGCAGTACCACGTCAATTTCAAGGGACACCATCACCGAAAAAAGTTGACTGTCACTTACATCACGGCACCTCCGGAGAGCGAGGTGAAGGAACCATTGTTCCACCTTAAAGCCACAAATTGGTTGATGGCTCGACTGAGAATGTTTTATACGACTTACTGGAAGTAAAGATGCTGCAAATGACGCGCTATCAGGACGAGAAGAGAGAGAAACAGAGGTTGTGGCGTACAGGGAACCAGTAATTGGAATTGTCTTCCTCAATTGGCATGGAAGTACACTCGCTTTGCCTCAGCTTGTCGGTGTCAGTTTCAATCCCAAAATTGCTGCCGCCCAGCACTAGATAAGCCCGCAGAAAGGGTTTGAGACGCCTCCGATAAGGTTTAGTACATATTATGAAGACGTACCGGAATGAGCGTGGCTGCTAATTTTGCCTGGGCTGACAACTGGGTCCAAGCGTTGGGTGGTGATGAAATTTTCTGGAAGATGAAAATAAGAGGCAAGTTTCGAACCAGAATTTCTCTACTTACTGACGCCAACAAGGAAATAAGCCTGAACAGAGCTCAAGGCGGCGAGCGAACAGAGAACATGAAAGAAAGAGCGTGCCATGTTGTAAGGAAGAGGAAACGAAAGGAATGAACGTCCAAGAGGACCGGAGAGGATTTTGAGCAGAAGAGGAGAATGGAGGGAGAAAGAAGGAGGTTGGAGAATTTTATATCAGTGCATTTTGGGCTCTAAAACTGTTTGGTTGTATTGATGTCGAGGTGCCTGGCGGGTCATGTAACGTGATCGGGTATAATTATAGCTGTCCAACGTCAACTCTCCTCGACTTGCATCCATTCAACGGTCCCTGGTATCCAGGCAAGCTTTTATAATCCAATTCGACAAGACTAGTGCCAGCAGTCCTAATCATGACCTCTCTGCAATTTTCTTTGCTCGTTCAGTCACACTAGGAACCCGATGCTTCAAAGCAACCTACAAAACTCCGAATGGCAAGTAGTGCTATCCTAAAGGCATCCCAAAAATATGGAATCGATGACGAAGATTGTTCTCTGTATACCTGCGAATTACGACACATCAACTTCGGAGACCGTACTTGATCCTCCGCAACAGACAATAATCAGAACCGTAAGGCTCGGAACAATTTGATAACAGCAATACTTTTGCAAGGGAAAAGGTACGTCGGGGGTGAGACTTCATAGAGGCCCAAACCAGCTGAATGCATGAACTTTCCTTGGACTTCAATGAGTAGTAGTTGCTCCATTTTGATAACCTTCGAGTCTCCATGTCATCGAACCCCTCTTGGTTCGATACACGTAGTAGGCCTTGCGCTTCGCGGTCCGTCCATCAGAACCTTTCCAATTCTATCGCGATTAGAACGACCTCCTCGGGAATGTCAAGCTTGATGGAATTAAGACGCCGGTGCTTTCCCATCTTCAATGTAGGAAAATTCACATCTACTTACTGACTTGCAGTCGAGGATGATTGATAAACCATGATTTGTGATCGTAGAGCCCTATCGATGGAACTGAAAAGGATTTATGCATGTAGACGAGACTCCCCAATCATTTTTCTTCACCTCCTCAACTTCAACTTTTACATACACGAACAAAGGCGTTTTCCGTCAAAATCGTCAAAGCACCTGTCGTTGAGTGGCGTTCCCTTCATTCACGACCCTTACTTACTGCACACTTTACAATGCGAACCTCGGTGCATGTGAAATTCAAGCGAAGAGAAAAATCAAAATACGATTGGAATCGTACCTAAATTCTATCCTTGAAGATAGCTTAGAGTCATCCTTCGACATTCAAGTTTGACACCGGAGAAAACCTTTGAATCGTGGGGCCCGACGCGGGCGCGCGGACAGGAACAGACAGCTGTATTAGGCGACTTCGACAAAAGAATATTGCTTCTCGTACACGTTATTAGTCCAGGTTCGATGACAGTACCAACTCTACGCAAGTGAGACGCCGTATCGTGGTGAACACCACTATAGTAGGCAATGGATATTGTGATTATGAGTATACGTGTTGGTGCCAACTCATGTTCAGCTTTCTAGACCACATTTGGAACGGCCGGCGTTTTCACGACCTTGGAAATACTTCGTTCTTCGCTACATCCACCTTGCTGTTCCTAAACGTAGTGCTTTGTTCCAATAACCTGGAAAATGATTGTGGATTATACAACTGAATGGCATGGACACTTTTCATCCCTACGTCTATCCAAGTTATGGCTACAATTTTCTTTAGCTCCAAAGTTTTTTCCTTTTTGTTTTGCCCCATTTCATTCCTGTGAGCGGGGCCGCCAATTTTCTCGCTGAATGCGATCTTTAGTAATGAAAAAGAGTCTACAGACGCCGTAAAACATAAAGCGATTGGGAGGTTCATAATCATAGATATCTGAAGCTTTACTGTAAGTACTAAGGTCTTCATTATTTTAGTCACTTGGTAAGATGTCACCGTACGCGCGCGTGACAAGTCTCAGGTCGACTCCGAGTCGATGCGTACGAACCACCTTGTTTGTCGCGCATGCCAACGCTCAGAACTACTCATCGACACCTTTAGGACCGGGTCTCACCTTAGATGGAGAAGTCTTGCTGAGTGATGTTTATATCAGGAGATATCTCTCCCCTGTACTCTCTTTTGAGAGACCGAGCTCGCTACTGTAAGTGATGACGAGGCTGTCTGGTAGTTCTCCCACTTCTGAACATACCATTCATATTACAGATGTAAGATACAAGACGCAGACCCAATTTGGCCTCACGAATGCCTTCTCGAGACTCTATCCGGGTTCCATCGTTTGACCTTGTCATCACTACAAATCCTCATTGACGACCCCATAAATCTGGCATTCTTCAAAACCATTCCTTTATTCCAGCGTTTGAACCACATTCATGCTTTCGACACTCGTGCCTTAGCATCGCTTATTCCAGTGGAGGCGTGGTCAAACGCTTAGCCCGCTCTATCCTTGCTGTCAATCAAGGACATCTCACGAGTCTTCGTTTGAATTTCGGGGTTCCCGAATCCTCAGAGCCAGATGAACTCCAAAACGCACTCTCCGACGTATCCTCAGATTATGACCACAGAATGCCATTAACACATCTAAGCATGAGTGGATGGCACTTGAGTGAGCTCGCAATTTGTCGTTCCTCATCCCCTTCGCTTCATTCTCTCAGAATAACCCAGAATCAACCTTTTGACTTGTGTCTCGCTTTCACAACAGAAGATGTATACTTACACGACATCACTGTACGTGACGTCGACAATACTCTACTGGAATACCTGGAATCCTACTCAGGATGCGTTCTTTCGAAATGTTATGCCCTGGTGAACCGTGAAGGGCTGTCCCAACTTGACCATCATGCCCTTTCAGCGCAATTCCATAACAAATTTCTTCCTAAACATCAATCCTTCCAAGAATTCCTCTACTTCCGCACTGCCAAAGACAGTGGGTACTTTCGTGCCGAATACGGACAAGAACTAGGAGCCGGTGCGAAAGACTAGAAGAATACATCGTTGGCATCGAAAAAACCGAAGTTAGAGGCTCTGCTGGTAACGATGTTATTGTAAGTACACAAGGAACAATAGAACTTGTACACCTACTAACACACTCCATATTTGCTACAGGACTCGTTAGTCACTACGACAGATTTGTTGCCCGCCTTCCAATCCCTGAAAATCCTTGTGTGCAGTGGATTCCACAGGACATCAGAAATGAATACCAAAGTGAAGATACGGTATTCCATCGAAAGAGCACGGCAACGAATCAAAAAAGGCACTCATCTCATCGAAATAATGACTCGGATGGGAAGAACACCCCTAGTCTATGGTCCAACAATAACATCCCAAGTGTTAAAGGTTCTACACAGCAATTCTACCTAGCCTACGCCAAACAATATGTTTCTTAGTATGTCATTCCTTACAACCGTCTCTTTTTGTTACCCTGATTGCCATTGGTTGTCGTCCGCTGTGCTTTCCTTCCAACTGATTTCGGTTTGGAGGCAGTTGTACCTTGATTTGTAACACCATTTGCTGCCCCTGTTCTGGAGGTCTGAGTTCTCAGTCGAAAAACAAGAGGTCCGTCTCTGGTCGGTATCAGACTTGACGATTGAGTAGACTCAGAGACCTTCTCCGAAGATTAGGGTGAGGGAGGATAGATCGATTTGACCCTCGGGAACTTGGAGGGAGAGGCCACGGAGACGTGGATGGGAAGTTTGAACTTGAAGGATGTGAAGCAAAGGCAAGAGACCGCATGCAGGCGACGAGACATGGACTTATTGGAGGTTGGTCAGTTTTGGGAGAGCATTTGATAGATCCGAAAGGGGTTGACCTCAGAGTTGGAGTTCTCGGACAAAGCGGAGGAATAAGACGTAGCATTCCGTTCAGAAATCGGTATTGGAATCAAGAGAAGTATGTTAAAAAACATAACATTTGGAAAAGGCGAACTGGGAATAGTGAAAACAACAAAATCTATCAACGAAAATACCTTCTCGAGCATCTGACTATGGGCTTCATGTCCTTGTAGGATAGATACAGGGTAAAATGAACGTTCCTACTTCTGCGATTTCCCATAATCCCACAAAGACGAGCCAGAAATAACCAAGACAAGAGACAAAAACGCTCACCTGTTTGAAAGTCCATCGACACATTCCTGTATCCAGCCCCAACAATTCCAGGTTCTCCATGAGTTCCGACGTCACTGATGGTGTATATCTTTTCCAGGGAGGAACAAAGCAATTTCCCTTCAAATTTCAATCAAAAGTCGTGATAGAGGTGTTGAAAAAGGCAATGGGGGCGAGCAGCTGTGAACGGTCATCTACTGTGGATTACCAGTATTAAACAGAGTAATATCTAGCTACGTCGTCGGTTAAAAAACTCAGAACAATTACGAACAGGCAAATTCAATGCATTCACAAACAGTAGGTAAAAGTACACCTAAAAACTACCAAGCTAACAGGCTAACTAACAAGTTTTGTTACTTACATAGATTTATAGACAGTGGTTTATTTATAGGGTGAGACAAAACTACAGTGCATTTGAGAGAGAAAAAATTGTTACTTCTTTGGTTTGGACACCAGAATTCAAGACAAAAAACAAAGTCAGGTATCAGTATAGAACAGTATCCAAGAGACTGTCAAAGAACACACTTATGCACCATTAAACTCCGAAGTGGATGAATGGAACCCATCTCACAAAATTCATCTCACCAACTTCCTCCTGTAGATGTTTGACAGCTTCATGTAGCGCATACGCTGGAGTCAGTTTTACTCTCTGACTTTCTGAATTGTCACAATGTCCCAGGAGATTTGCATAGACTTTATCGGCAATGAGAGGGGCATCAGGGTCACAAATAGACCACATGGTAGCAATAACACTAGGATAGCCTATGGCCAACATACCAGCTGCAAGATGAATGGCTTCTTCTGGAACTCTTTCATCACCTGTTGCAGTTTCACAGGCAGAAAGAACTGCTAGCTCTGCATTTTCTAAGGAAAGCCTCATCAGGGTATTGAGATCAAGTCTCCCATCATAAAGAGAAAAAGCGCTATTGAGAGGATTTTCCATGTCCTGTGTTCTGTGGCAAGCAAAATGGATGATCTCATGCTTGCTCATTTCACCCAAAACAGCCCCAACAGTTGCCAATTCATGAGTGAGATGGCAGGTGTGGTTAGGAGATGTGTAGCGTTGGATGACCTCCACCTCTTGAGCAACGGAAGGGAGGAATTCCTTTCCTGTACCAGGTTGTGAGACAATGAGAACACTGGGGGTTTTAGTCAGATCTTGCTTGAGTTTGGAACCAGAACCCATCATAGCAGTCAATGTTGTTGTATATGAGGATACTGCAAAATCAGAGATATTCAAGTTCTTTGTTGGGTCATCAGACCCATATATCCCAGCGGCATGCAGGGGTAGAAAGGCAAATGCTCCTGTTGCACACCATGTAATATGAGGGAGGGAAGCATGACTATTTTCATATAACTATACATGGAGCTTGATTAGCACAGTTCATTAAGCTGAATAAAGCAAAACTCACTATGCCCTCAACTGCAGAAAGAATAGGGTGGGCAACAAAGACCCACAATTTGTTCAAGATTTCCTTCAGAATGAAAGTGCTGACCTCATAGTTCATGAGATTTTGGAAAGTTTCACGGTCACGGACACCGCCTGCTCTAAGAGATGAAATCAATCCAGAATGCATCTTCACTGCCTCACCACTTGAGAACATTGGCAAAGGAACATGGATGATATCTGTGGAGGGACACACAACCAGTGCATCACAGCCAGAGTCATGCACATTTATGATGACCACAGGCCCATTCCTAGCTGCAGGGGCAAGCTCAGAGAATTTCTTGGGCCTCAAGAAACTGCCAAAGCCATCTAACTTCCTGACCTGCTGTAAGAGCTCCTCATACTGATCTGCCAATCTACGGTGATTCTGTGCTTCTTCTTCCACACTTTTGTGTTTGACTTCTGAGTCAATATTCTGGAAGCTAGATGTCCCTGCCTTATCTAAGGCCAGGGAGACCTTCAACAACTCATCTGCAATATCTGGGTGCTGCTGGTGGAGTTCGTCCAATGGTGTACGCAATTGCAGTATCTGTTTCCAAACAATACTCCGACCTTCCTCCAACCACTCCACTGCTCTTGGGAGATCTTCTACAGAAATAGCCATAGCAGCTGCAGCATTAATGGTCCTACCAATCTTGGGCAATTGCTCATAACGGCGGTGGACTGTCTGGCCAAACCAAACAACCTGGGGGATTATTCTCAAAACCACAGTGTATGCATCAAGTGCTGAGGAAGGACTCTGATATTTTGAACATAGGATTGCCCAGCAACAAGCAGCATGATATCGAGTAAAAGGAGAACTCGATGTATTTTCAGTCGCTTGTTTGTAAGCTACAGTGGCCTCAATGATATCTCTGGGCTCACCAAGTTTCTCAAATCGACTCTGAAGGGCAGAACCAAGGTTCTGGAGCTGTCCTGCTTTGTCAGCATGGCCATTAGGAGTCAGATCAACAGCCTGTCGCTTGACAAGAATGGCATTCTCTATGTCTCCAAGCTCGCCAAGATGCTTAAATCGACTCTGGAAAGCAGAACCAAGGTTGCTGAGCAGTTTTGCTTTGCCAACATGGCTGTTGGGAGTCAAATCAACAGCCTGTTGGTTGACAAGAATTGCGTTCTCTATGTCTTTGAGCTCACCAAGAAACTCAAATCGAAAGATCAAGGTGCTCCCGAGGTTGTTGAGCCATGTTGCTTTCCAAGCATGGCCATCAGGGGCCAGATCAACAGCCTGATGTCTGAAAAGAATGGCATTCTCTATGTCTCCAAGCTCACCAAGATGCTCAAATCGATAGGAGAAGGCATTGCCAAGGTTGTTGAGTTGTCTTGCTTTGTCAGCATGGCCATCAGGAGTCAGATCAACAGCCTGTTGGGTGACAAGAATGGCATTCTCTATGTCTCTGAGCTCACCAAGACGCTTAAATCGACTCTGGAAAGCATGCCCAAGGTTGCTGAGTTGTGCTGCTTTGCCAGCATGACCATCAGGAGTCAGATCAACAGCCTGTTGGTTGACAAGAATGGCATTCTCTATGTCTCCAAGCCTGCCAAGATGCTCAAATCGACTCTGGAAAGCAGAACCGAGGCTGGTGAGATGTTTTGCTTTATCAGCATGGCCATCAGGCATCAGATCAACAGCCTGTTGGTTGACAAGAATGGCATCCTCTATGTCTCTGAGCTCACCAAGATGCTCGAATCGACGGAAGAAGGCACTGCCAAGGTTGTTGTCACGAATTTCCCTTGTCTTTGTCTCCTATTCTTTGTTAGCCCCTATCTTTCCCTATATATTTCCTTATTACCATCACCTCGTTATTATTTCCCATCATCATCTTCCATTCTTCATATCACCAGCTTCTCTTCCATTCTTACCATCAGCTTCTCCCTTGATTGATACTCCCTTGCTTCCATTCTTTGATATCTGTCTCCATGGACACTCTTAGCTATTCAGTACTTGTCATATATGCCGATGGTCATTGTAGATAGATCCCTAGCTTGTCCACTTCGTCTTTTACTCTGCACTGCACACTGTAGTCTGTACTGCATGAGCTGGCACTTGGCTGCTCACTTATCTATCTATCTATTGCCTGACTTTGGTGTGACCTGGGTGGTACACTGTTCTTAGACCTTGTTTCTGACACTTGGACAAGCTAACCCCTTACACCCACTTCACACTCTTGGACCTTGGCTATCAACCTCACAGTCTTTTCTCTCACCTTGGATGCCTACTATGCCTATTTATCACCTTGATTCACCCTGGACCCTTTGCCTGGACTCTTGGACCTTGGAAACCTTTGCTCTGTGATGAAACTTGGATTTGCATTGATGGATGGACTTGAGACTAGGTGAAGTCAACCTTTGAATGTTTTCAGTACCCCAGATAACCCAGCACCAGTCTTCCACCCTCTCCATCCCATAGCACATCTAATCATGACCCCAACAATGTCCCCACCATGACCTGTTTATTTAACCCTTGTCCCTTGTCCCTCAATCTCACCCTATCCTAATTCTGGTCTCCAACATCAGTATATGACAACTTGATGCACCAGTACTGCCCTAGAGGTGCTCTATGTTTTGCAGGAAGCAGCATATCACCTACCCTTGTCTCTTTGAGCTCCAGTTAACATAGGTCTGGCTCATTGATCCCCAGTTAAGCCTTGTATTTCCCTTGCCCTTGATCTCTGAAGGTTTCAGTTGACGTGTGTCCTGGCCTTTTCCAACTCTCTATTCTCAGTCCCTGATCACCTGAGTTCCAGTTGACGGTTCATTCCATCTCCACCTTGGCATTCAACTGTCATTCTACTTTACTCAGCCCTCCATGTCCCTGCTGTACTTGTTTCAACACTGGTGCTCCAGGCGCAAGCACCCTTGAAAAGGGGGTAATGTCACGAATTTCCCTTGTCTTTGTCTCCTATTCTTTGTTAGCCCCTATCTTTCCCTATATATTTCCTTATTACCATCACCTCATTATTATTTCCCATCATCATCTTCCATTCTTCATATCACCAGCTTCTCTTCCATTCTTACCATCAGCTTCTCCCTTGATTGATACTCCCTTGCTTCCATTCTTTGATATCTGTCTCCATGGACACTCTTAGCTATTCAGTACTTGTCATATATGCCGATGGTCATTGTAGATAGATCCCTAGCTTGTCCACTTCGTCTTTTACTCTGCACTGCACACTGTAGTCTGTACTGCATGAGCTGGCACTTGGCTGCTCACTTATCTATCTATCTATTGCCTGACTTTGGTGTGACCTGGGTGGTACACTGTTCTTAGACCTTGTTTCTGACAGTTGTTGAGCCATGCTGCTTTGCCAGCATGGTCATCAGGAGTCAGATCAACAGCCTGTTGCTTTAAAAGAATGGCATTCTCTATGTCTCCAAGCTCACCAAGATGCTGATATCGACTCTGGAAAGTGGAACCAAGGTTGCTGAGCAGTTCTGCTTTGCCAGCATGGCAATCAAGATTCAAGTCAACAGCCTGTTGGTTTACAAGAATGGCATTCTCTATGTCTCTGAGGTCACCAAGATGCTTAAATCGACGGGAGAAGGCATTGCCAAGGTTGTTGAGCCATGCTGCTTTGTGAGCATGGGAGTCAGGAGTCAGATCAACAGCCTGTTGGTTGACAAGAATGGCATTCTCTATGTCTCTGAGGTCACCAAGATGCTCAAATCGACTCTGGAAAGCTGAACTGAGGCTATTGAGCTGCCCTGCTTTGTTGGCATGGCCATCAGGAGTCAAATAAACAGCCTGTTGCTTGACAAGAATTGCATTCTCTATGTCTCCAAGCTCACCAAGACGCTTAAATCGATTCTGGAAAGCAGAACCAAGGTCAGTGAGCAGTGCTGCTTTGTGAGCATGGCCATTAGGAGTCAGATTAACAGCCTGTTGGATGATAAGAATGGCATTCTCCATGTCTTTGAGCTTGCCAAGATGGTTAAATCGATAGGAGAAGGCATTGCCAAGGTTGTTGAGCCATGCTGCCTTGTGAGCATGGCCATCAGGAGTCAGATCAACAGCCTGTTGGTTGACAAGAATAGCATTCTCTATGTCTCCTAGCTCACCAAGCCACTCAAATCGACTCTGGAAGGCATTGCCAAGGTTGTTGAGCCATGCTGCTTTGTCAGCATGGCCATCAGGAGTCAGATCAACAGCCTGTTGCTTGACAAGAATGGCATTATCCATGTCCCTGAGGTCACCAAGATGTTTAAATCGACAGGAGAAGGCATTGCCAAGGTTGTTGAGCCGTGTTGCTTTGTGAGCATGGCCAGCAGGAGTCAGATCAACAGCCTGTTGCTTGACAAGAATGGCATTCTCTATGTCTCCAAGCTCACCAAGACACTCAAATCGACTCTGGAAAGCAGAACCAAGGTTGCTGAGCAGTCCTGCTTTGTCAGCATGACCATCAGGAGTCAGATCAACAGCCTGTTGTGTGACAAAAATGGCATTCTCTATGTCTCCAAGCTTGCCAAGACGCTCAAATTGATTGATGAAGGCACTTCCAAGGTTGTTGAGCCATGATGCTTTGTCAGCATGGCCATCAGGAGTCAGATCAACAGCCTGTTGGTTGACAAAAATGGCATTCTCTATGTCTCCTAGCTCCCCAAGACACTCAAATCAATGGATGAAGGCACTTCCAAGGTTGCTGAGCAATGTTGCTTTGTCAGCATGGCCATCAGGAGCCAGATCAACAGCCTGTTGGTTGACAAGAATGGCATTCTCTATGTCTCCAAGCTCACCAAGACACTCAAATCGACTCTGGAAAGCAGAACCAAGGTTGCTGAGCAGTCCTGCTTTGTCAGCATGACCATCAGGAGTCAGATCAACAGCCTGTTGGTTGACAAGAATGGCATTCTCTATGTCCCTGAGCTTGCCAAGATGCTCAAATTGATGCAAGAAGGCATTCCCGAGGTTGCTGAGCCGTCCTGCTTTCTCAGTGTGACCATCTGGAGTGAGCTTGACAACTTCCTCCATGAGCTGTACAGCATTATTAGTTGCAGTCCACTCTCCAGACTGTTGAAAATGCTCCATTAACTGCACTGCAGTACTGTGTAACTCTTCAATCTGTTCAGATCTAATTAATTGTGTACAGTAGGCTATCAAAATCAATTGAAACATACTTTTCTCTCAGACTCTATATCTGATAGATTTTCAACTAGTGCTGTCTTCAAGTCACTGCCATCTGGTGCAAGTCCAACTGCCTGGTGCATGAGTCCTCTGATGTTGCTGACAGCATCAGGTTCTCCACACTCCAGTAACTGTATTGCAGAGTAGATAAGATCCAAAAAAGGATCCTGAGCAGAATTAGCTCCATTCACCCTGCCCCAGTGGAGCTTGGCTAGTTGCTCATCACACATATCTGGAGGAAGGTTTGACAAAAATAAAGCCTGATCAAGCTCAGCTTGTTCCTCCTCATCAATATGCACTGTATTGTCCCCCATGGTATCTTCAGTTGTCTATGAAGGAGATATGAGTCAAAGCAGATATGCAGCATATGCTGGTAGTTGCTTGACCAGATAGGTACACACCTCTGCACCAGGTTTTTCCAATGACATTCCAATGGCCATGTGAAGCTCAGCATCCTCATCCTCATGGTAGCCAGGCATAGACTGGGTAACTGTTTCCTTAACCTCCTACAAACGTGAAATCAGTATGCTGTAAGGTATATCAGTGAACTGGGTACATACGGCTGCAGCCATATTCACCACCAGACCCTCCCAGGGTAGAATATCATGTTCTGACATGCCAAATAGTCTTCAATCAAGTTTTGAATACTGGGGCAGACCGCAAAAACTGCAATACCTACAGTTTCTGAACGGAGTTATCAAGATCCAATACCTCCGATCAACAATGAAGGAGGATGATGGTGATGTTGATATGTCTCTGAACATGATTGAGGAAGAATTGACCGGAAGACAAAGCCAAAACAACAGTCAGATAATTGACTGAGAAAACCTAAGATTAGTACACATCCAGGTGATTGAAATCAACACTCACACATCCGACAAGGATTGATTTTGAATTACCCCAAGACACAAGAGATATTGAACAAAATGGAGGTCAGAGATCTGATTAAATGCGAGAGGGCGGAGAGCATACAAATGGACTGAATCAATACAGATTATTGGTTGGAGTCAGGTGTGTGGAAGACAATGTGAAATGAAAGCCTTTGGATGCAAAGGCGGTCGAGGGAGAAAGCCAAAAAAACGTCAAGTAACCAAGAAATGCTAGGAATTACTGCACATCCACAAATAAACCAATGCACCAGAGAGTAATTGGTCTCAAAAAATGGTGAGAGAAAAAAGATAAAAGATTTAAGAGGGTAAGTCAAATGGGAGAGATCTAGAAGAGCACAGGGATGGAATTGCTGCAGGGTACTTGAAGGTGAAAAGTGAAGGACAAAATACAAATGGAGTTGAAACGAAGTCAATTGGAGGGTGCAGTGATTGTGTCGAACTGACAATCATTTTGCATGCATGTGTCATATTAAAGCGCAGAAGCAATTCATCCCAGTAAATTTCGTTGACAGGATCCACGGAGATGTCACACCGTATCATCAACTGTTTCTTCTTGGCAGAATCACACATGACATGGGTCAGGACTCAGGAAAGCCGATTGGGAGTGTGTAGTCCACATGTTCAACTGACGAGGGCGCTTTGCAATCGATAGCGCCAAATTCCAGAAGCATAATTTTTGTTTGTTGTTGGAACCTGTACAGATAAACGTCTTACCCAATTTGGATGGTGGTGACAAACTTTGGTCATGGTTGGCACTTGGGTCAACGGCTTGAGCTTTTCTACTTAGGTTACAAAGTCTTGTGTTGGATCTTGATGTGATCAATTTACAAGGCGACTTGTCCTTACTAGTGGGCTGTGGCCTCTGTATAATCATGAAGGTTTAGTGCTGAGGTCAGTCTCTACGTCAAAAGAAGCTCAAGGCACCACAGCCTCGTATCTGCCATGCAGAGCGATGACCCACATCCTGTTCACAAACAGCTCGTTCGACCTGTCATCCTATCACTTGTTGCAAGGCAGACAAAAACAATGCTGAACACTCTCATTACTATCTGATATTCACGAAGAGTATGACCTAGAGTGTCAGAGTGCGGGGCTCCGTGTGATGATCATCATGAAGTGAGAATTGGGCTTGCACGTAAGATAACGGACATTTTTCGGGGTATGCAACATTCAATTCCACTGCTCCCAATGCTGTAGAGAACTGAACCTAAACTGGCGCGTATTCGTGTCACTTGTCAGAACTTGTCCCACTCAAATCTCACCATGCTATTATTGTTCCACGTCTGAAAGACAACAGGATGATTCGGATATTCTAGCCTATTCCAGCCGTCCCTTTCTATTCAACTTACGATTTTTTTCCATCTAGTATATCTATAAATACTGCTCGACGTAAGTATCAGAGGTAGGGAGCACTGATAGTTACTAGCAATGTAAGTCGGTATCAGTCTAACTAAAGTGACGTTAAGAACGACAAGCTTGAGGAAGGCTGAGGGGGGAAACATAAAGCGCTTCGAGCTTCGAGATATATCAGCAATGAGGCACCCACGAGGTGAAGCATAGCCAGAGCTTCAATGGACGTCTTCTGATCAACAGATCCTGGATTATTAAACCTGGCTGGACGAAATTAGGTTCTTAGATAGAACAGAAGATGCGAATGGAATTCACGTTGATATGAAAGAGCCGTGTATCCCCCCTTGTTCTATCTTTAATCGAGCAAAGCTACTTGACTTTCACAAAAGAATCATTTCTTTATATATTCCTCAATGGGCCGAAGAGGTCTCACAATGATGGATAAAGATCCAGAACAAAGAATATATCTTACGATGGCGAGGTTATACGTTGGACGTATCTTAGAGAAAATGTAGACACGTCAGGTTCGCGCTAGAAACAAAAATAGATCGATCTCTCTCTAGACCAAAGCTCCAACACCTTCTATATGGTGAAACTCATTTCAGAGACGATGGGCACTCCCTAACCTTCAAATGAGCGCCCGAGACCGCGATCATACGTGTCCACTATCCGAACATATGCCGCAAATTCATTGAACTCTTTCAATTAACGCCCGCGTTGGCCTTGGATGATTTTACACTCGTAATCGGGCAGTGCCTTATGGCCATGCAGTAAGAAAAAGGTGGTTAGGCAACGTTCGGAGGAAGATCAAGGTATAGAACGAGCTTTCTGGCGCTTGCCTTCGGAATGCGTATGTATCCGCGTCAGAACTCTCATCCAATGACTCCAACTAAATGCATCCGAGAAAACACGACTGACACTGTCACTGAATACATTGAATTGAGTACTCCCTTCCTCTCCTGCTGTTGGTGTCAATCTTTTGATGTCCTTGCCTACGCCTATGTTGGCCGCAGTGGTATATCGTGTTTGAATCAGACACGGGAAGGGGGTTAAGTAAATTAAGAACGGTGAGCTGTCGAGATTTGTGGAAGGGCAACTTGAGATGGGCATCGAGGTGATGTTGGATGGGATGTATGGCGAGGTATGATGGAACGAAAGCTCTATTGCTTCGAGACGTGGTCCGTCTGACCGATGAATTTGACTCAAGCTTAAACAGAGAATGTGGGATAGGGAGAAAGATGGAGGGATAAGAGCAAAAAGCAGAACGGCACACTGTTTTTCCGTTCCACGTGGTAACTCGGGCGGAGTCTGAAATCCACGTGGCTATTCCCTGAAATAAATCTCGACTTCGCTCTACTTAGTCTCGTACCCCAAGTCCGGCAGCGCAGAAAAATGCTAATTCCAAGACGGCTGGGTACGAGACTAGCTCTACTTCGATGCGACGCTGCCTCGTTTCACGATACAAAAATTTCACGTAAATCAGCCGTATTCGCAGCTTTTACGCGCACAAGGTCAGGTTTACACAGAAGTCCTTTGTGAAAGATGTGAGCTAGCGTTGTTTGTCTTCTTTTCAGACGAAAATCCAATTCCTTTTCGTTGCTTATAGAACCTTCACCTGTTCCTCTCCTCCTTCCTCATGAACCTCCTTTGTGACAAAAACCATTGAAAACTCGCTCGAGGTCAACTCCGTACTGTCCATTATCTCATCGACCAAATAGCCAAGGACTATGTCCGTCTCTTCAAATTTGGTGACTCTCTGTACCGTCTCTTTTTACTTCTTTTTTCCCTACTCAAAAAACTCAAGACAAGACTACAGTCATCAGCCGTCCAATGAGCCAACGTCCCTGACTCTCTGGCAGCATGTCCCCAGTATCGGGTTCGACATTGGATGGGCATATTAAGTATGCCAAAATGAAGATTGTTACACGATGGCCTAAGCAACTGAAGTCTACAAGAATGAGATCCCTCGGTAAACCTCCGACCTCGTAATCTGAAATGTCTCATGACAATTGACTGTTGATTGTTTTTCATGAGGTCGACACTGTTTAACAGACTCTAGAACCCTGACTAGTTGACTTTTGAAGAAGACGTGGCTAGTCTGG
>ML180134.1:0-26699 GCA_004369135.1 Dendrothele bispora CBS 962.96 | reverse complement strand
GGTATCAAAATCACCTTCACGCCCCCGACGGAGGATCTCGATGTCGCTATTTCTGATGCCCCCGCAGCTGAACTTTTCGAAGAGGAGGAAGAGGATGAACCGGCTCCTCAGTGGACTGTTTCTATTACTCACGAGCCTGTTCCCATTTTTGAGGAATCTGACGACGAAGATGACGAACCTTTCTTCTTTGGGCGTTCAGCACCCTCCGTTGCGACTTCAACTGTGTCGACGTCTCCCTCAGACAAGGACAAGGAGATTCTCTCCGTCTTTACAGCACCGCCTTCCATTCCCCAGCCAGCGATGATAACGAAATCGTGGTCATTCCCAGAAAGTCCTGTTAGTCCACCGTCTCCAGTGTCCACAAAATCGTCACCGGTTGTTGACCCAGCGTATGTAACACCGCCAACTAAGCGTGGAGGTGCAATGCCCTCTTTTATTCCTCACCTCACGTCATCGCCCACGCCTGTACGAAATGCCCCAGCTGTGAGACCCAAGTCGGCTTTGAGCTCAACGACCGCGACTTTCATCCGTCAGCCACCCCGCAAACCTTTAATGGCACCGTCAGTGCGTCCATCTTCAAATGCAACTGCAGCTGGAAGTGGGAACAATACAAATGGTTCGGCCTCTCAAACCACTCCTACTAACAATTGTACGTGGTACTGATTTTTGTCTCTGATCTGTAGTTCTCAGTGCAACGAATACTCGTTCCTCCTCCAGATCCACTGAACCGGATGTATTCTCCTCCTTCACCGGACTCTCAACCTCGTCCAGCTTCCCGATTGCCTCTTCCTCGAATATACGTTTCACCCCAGCAGCGACGGACAATGTAATAAGGGCTGCGCCTTCCTCTACACACCCTATGCCTCTTTCTCAATACCCTGATCATGAAGTCGCGAGCCAGCCTCATTCGATGCCTTTCGCTTCATTGTCTTCCTATGTTTCACCCCCAAAACTGTTCCAGAAAACTTTCTCCACTCTGATATCCCGGTCATGGACTATTCATGACGTCGAAGAGAGTGACGAGGATCATACAGTCTCATCTTCGTCTTTTGTCGGGCAGTCAAACCCCCAGCCTCAAAAACAGATTTACGTTTCGAGAGAAAGGCAGATAGAGAAATTGAAGATTAGGATGCAACAAGAGGGCTTGATGCCAAGTCTATCTAATGGCATGTGCAAGAAGTGTGAAGGTGATATTGTCTATTTATGAAGTAGGTCTTCCCCATTCTTTAGGATCCTTTGTATGCTGATATAACTTTCTGTAGTTCGGACACTGTATTTAGATTAACACTTCGAGCACAGTTTTAGAGGATCAGGGACGTCTTTCACGCTACCCTCTTCCATTTCGACCCTTCCTATTCTTGTTGTACTATTTTCTTTGTCTTTTACTTCATTCTGTTGATCTCTATGACTGATATTGTTACACTGTTTATCTCATTTTCTTGTTATATTTTTTTTTCTTTTTCCCTTTCTTGTTTTAGGCGGAGGCTTGATGCTTTCCTTGTATATTGTGATTCGCATGCCCAATTATTATCGATTTATATAATCGAAAAAGCACCCTGCTCTGTCTCTATTAAAAATATATGCCTTTCTTATGCGTACGTATATAAGTAACCTCTCGGTGTGAATGAGTGAACCAGGCGTTGAAGCACGTCGAATTGTGAACATGCCCGACATCCAATCCTAACCGACGGAGAGGACCGTGAGAAACCGCACCATTGGACCTCAATACCACCAACTACATCTCGTTCACTACTCATCTTTAAACATGTCGAACTCTTTCACCAAGCAATTCCGAAAGCACTGGTTTGCTGTTGAGGTAAGTGCCAAAAGAGAAATTTGAGGCGTTCCTGACGTCGTGTTATTCAGGCTACCCCCATGTATGTCCTCGACAACGTCGAGCTGTTCAACTTTGTATTAACAAGTTCTTCCCTTTTTTTAGCTACGTTATCATCGGTGGCGTCTGTGTTGGTGCCAGCTGGTACCTCTACCGTCTTGCTATGGGTCCTACCAGTACGTTGTTGGTCATTCTTATGTTGAGCTGTTGGTACTCAGTCATGTATCATTCCTACAGTCCAATGGACCAAGTCCAACCCTACGCCCTGGAACTCCATCAAACCCAACCAGACCACCAAAATGATGACGGTCAACCACCAGGCGGATGGAAAGTACGTTGTTGACATGTTTGAGGTCATGTTCCGAATTCTGACGAATTTCCCTTCCTTTCTAGGTGGTCGAGAGATTCTCTGTAGATTTGGCTTTGCACGAGTTGTGTCTAGATACTTATAACAAAGCTATTTTTTTTCAACCCTTTGCGGTAACTGCATGCGTGCGTGTGATCAAATCTTTGTGGTGTTGTTTGGATATGGGTGTTGGCATAGACGTGTTGGTGATTCCTCCGCTGTGCTATGCTGTTAGCTTTACAGATCATTGTTTCAAGCAATGCACAGGCACACACCTTTATTTCATCTCTCGCATATTTGCGTACCTCAACTAACTTGTTCCTCGCTGTGCCCAAGACTACAGTGCGATCGAGTAGAAAAACGTGAAAGGAATTCCGCCCGCTCGCCGAACGATATCAGTAGATATAAGAAAGAAATGGAACAACCCTCGTCCTGAAGGCTGTGGGCCTATTACTTCGTCTGGCGTTCCAGTTTAGTTGTAGCCCCGAGCCCGGACAAATCGAGACTCGGAGATGATGCACAAAACGGTGATTTTTTGCATTTCTGGATCTGTGTACGAGCGTACCGGATCAGGCTGATGTCACTCTACTCTATTTTCTCGCTGTTTCCTGCTGTTTCCGACTGGTGGGCTAGAATGTGTGTGACTCCGAATTCAAATTCTAGAATCGACCTCCGCCCCGACTGATGGCGGGTCCAGACTGTGACCCGCCAACTCCTCCTAGTATTTATGGGCGGTATGTTTTTTTCCTTAACTGCATACTCAGACACCCTCTAGTCCATTACATCATGTCTCTCAACAATGTCCGAAGGAGTTTTATGAAGAATTGGTTTGCAGTTGAGGTATGTTTAACCGCATTTATTCGTCAATGACTATTGACCTTTTTTCCCTTCATCCTCAGGCAATTCCTATGTGAGTTGGCAAAAATCTTCATGACCAATGAGTACTCAACTCATATATGCAGATGGGGCATCGTCACTTTCGTTGTCTCGGGTGCTACATGGTTTACCTATCGGTCCGCTATGGGTCCTACGAGTGAGATCTTCGTTGCGAATTCCTATGCCTTTTCAACTTATCTTTCTCTTCATAGTTCAATGGACAAAGAAGAACCCAACTCCCTGGAACGAAATCAAACCAAATCAAGGGACTAAGCTTATACAAATAAACCAGAAATTCGATGAAAGGTGCGTCTACGTTACTCGATCGGTTTTATTTCTGTTGTCTAACACCTCGTGAGCAGATGGTCGAGGGATAAAATCTAAACAATCCTCGAGATCGAGTGCCATTACATATAGAATGACTCTTTCATGTATTCTTAACCAACCTTTCTAAGTTTTCTAATTGTACATTGCGCAATCTTATTTCACATCAAGGACTTTCCTTAATGACGTGATATGTCGCATTTTATCAGGTGGTCATATCGTAGAAAAGACTTGCCCCCGGCCCGTTTGAGAATCTCCCTTTTTCAAGGTCGTGGACTGCCGATTACTGAGGCGCAAATTCCTCCGTTCAGCATGACCCCTCCTGTACCCATCACTTTAATCGTTCCTAAGGAATCGCCTCCAGATGAACCTGAGGATTCACCAATACCTGGACCACTCGTCGTGAGTCTTGGAGTTGGCTTTCCCTGGATTTTCGCTTTGTCTTTGACAAATCTCGTCTAGTCTTCCATTGAAGGGCCTCTTGAATTGTCGGGCTTGATACTTGGGGCTGGGACTTTCTCAAACCAGTATAATACGGATGACCACCTCTCGAGCTTTGCCCCTATGCGTTTGATCCGTTTAGCTCTGAGGTTTGATACTTTCACGTTCTAATTCTCCGTGGATCTTTTTATACCATTTTGGTGTGTAGATATGGCATCAGGACATTTGATACCTCCATCTACTATGGCCCTTCGGAAGTGGTCCTCGGAAATGCTTTGAAGATGATAGAAGCGGAGTTTCCTAGAGATTCCTACAAGCTGGTATGTTGTCTTTTCCCCTCCTCACTCTCCGAGTCTCTTGTATATTAGAAGTAGTCTTGGGAATCGGCTTGTTCATAACCTCGCTACAGATGACGAAATGTGGACGGTTCGGTGCGACGAACTTTGATTATAGTCCTCATGCCATTCGCAATAGCGTGCAGCAGAGTCTGCAGCGATTGCAAACCAGTTATCTCGATACGGTATACTTGCACGATATCGAGTTTGTGTGTACTCCCGTAGCTCCTGCGAAGACCGGAAATCATGGCATGGCTTTGAAAGGTCAAGCAGCAGCGTATGGTCTAGTGGAAGGCGACGAAGCCAAGATACATGGAGAGGGAGATCAAAAGGTATTAGACGCCTTTGCAGAATTGCGAAAGATGAAAGAAGAAGGTCTTATCAGGAACATTGGAATCACCGGTAAGATCTCTCAGGAGTTCACACTAAAGTCAAGATGTACATTTTGACCCACGATGATCAAAATACTTGCTGCAGGGTACCCCGTGCCAACTCTGCTGCGTCTGGCGCTTCTTATTCTGCACACATCTCCGTTCCAGCCCGTGGATGTTATTCTGTCCTACTCCAACCTGACTTTGCAAAACACTATCTTTGCTGATTTTACACCGCATTTCCGTGAGCGGGCTAAAGTCGCTCAGTTGGTAGTAGCTTCTCCCTTCAGCATGGGGCTTCTCACGCCTTCTATCCCTCCATGGCATCCTGCTCCGCCAGAGCTACGTGCAGCTGTCACTGAGGTTCGCAGACAGACAGGAGAACGCTTCACTGATTTGGCATTAGGGTATGCTATCAAGAAGGCTCATTGGGGAATAAAGGCACCATTGGTTGTTGGTTTTAGCAATGCTAAAGAAGTTCACGAGTGTGCCAGGGTATGGAGAGATATTCAGGAGAACGGGAACAGTGAAGAAAGAGTGAACGAAGAGAAGAAAGCTGAAGAACTAATTGAGAAATCGGGGTTTATGAACTGGTGTTGGGCGTCGCCTTGAATAGATAGATATTTCTATCGATGGAATCATTTCTGCTAGTATTTTTGGGCTTTTAAGAAGTTATATTATGGTGTAAATGTATTTTATGTTTACGAATATAGGGATTCGGAGGTGCGAGTAGTACAATTGCGAGTGACATCAGTGACGCGATCGAGTGATTTGACTCTTGCATTTAGTCGTTCTCTCAAGTCCATCACGACAAATATGGGACTCGATGGTATTATAGTTCTGGATAATATTGGGTGGGCACTATTACTTTATGTCTTTTCTGGTACTTACCACTTACCGAACAGGCGACCCATTATACAGTCAGGCTTTCGCTCAAGTACGACCGCGTATCCTCTTTTACACATCGATGCGGTCAACAACGCGATCCAAAAAGCTGCTTCTCCAAAAGAGGTTGACCCGGTCCTCTATGTTACCCCTTACAATACGGTCGATAAACCGAGCGCGTGTTGTCACGTAGAATCCGGAGATATAAGGATGCTTTGCCCTGTCAGCGGAGACGGTGTGTGGTTTCATGCTCCTGAGCTGCTTATCGGTAGCTCATGCCCATCTTCAGTTGATCCTCTTGTTGCTTTTGCATTTATGCAGACGTTTATTGAGATTCTACGAGAGTACTTTGGCACAGTTTCTGCAGCCACTTTGAGAGACAATTTCGATGTTGTTTATCAGGTACGAGCGCTTTTTTCTTGGGAGTACCTGACACTATGAATTAATATTTCCCTCTAGCTCTTCGAGGAAACATTAGATGCAGGAGGTCATCCTCTAACGACTTCTTCCAATGCACTTCGTGATATCGTCCTCCCGCCCTCGCTTTTGAATAAGTTGCTTAATGTCGCTGGAGCCAACCTTAATCCGACCATAAATTCTGGAGTTGGACCTTCCGCTGGACCCTTCTCATCTCCAATACCATGGCGAAAGGCAGGGATCAGACATGCGAACAACGAGGTCTATTTCGATATATGTGAAGAGCTTAAGGCTGTCGTCAATAAGTGTGAAACTATCTCTTTGGATTTAGAAGGTTAATATACCCTTGACTGATTCTTCCTGTTTATCTTTACAGACACGGAACAACGATAGCAAGTTTCGTACGAGGGAAAGTTGAAGCTAATTCAAAGCTGTCCGGTGGGTGTAAACACAGTCATTGAGGTTCAATTCTGACAATATCTACTTTGGTTCCAGGTACTCCGGATTGTCTGTTGACTTTCAATAACTCACAGGTTCTTTCCGACTGCGCATTCCATCCTTGTGTTCGGTCAGTTCGTTTTCAAGGCTCTTCACTCGAGACAGAAGACTGATCATTGAGTGCTGCAGTCTCCAACGGTGGAGTAGAGATAAAGCTCTTTCTTTCGTCCCACCGGATGGACGTTTCACATTATTCGACTATCGATACTCCCCTGGAGCTGCCCTTCAAAACTCGAATAATCCTACTAGAGACAACATCGCGATACCCCTCGCTATCAAAACCAATATCGTTTTGGAAGAAAACGGAGGTTTGTAACTACATTCGCTCTCTCTGCTTTGTTCATTGTGAGATAACCCCGACTTTTTATCTAGTTTCGTTCGACGTCACTTTGTTGTCGAGACTTTCAACACATGCTCTTGAAACCGTGGAAGTAGAACTATGTCTCGGAGAAGGCGCAAGTGGGATCAAATGTGCCTTAGCTCGGGGATTAGGAGGTGGTGGTTTCGTTAACGCTAGTGCGAGAAATGCAGAGGGTTCGACGGGTGCTTCATGGTCATACGATTCGAAGTCTTCGGTAACTCTTTTTTTCCGGATCCTCGTAAACTTCACATTCATGGGAGATCTGAATATAGATTCTAAAATGGCGAATACCGGTAGTCCCCCCGTCCAGTAGCTGGTCTTTAAAGGGTTCTTGCACCACTTCGTCAGTTGACCTCCCCTTAGATTCGTGATTAAATGCTTAATTCACTCATGTTCAACTTCTTTTTTGTCCAGAGCGCGTGCTCCGCGTCCTTCCCATGCAATCATAGTGCGGTTTGAAATATCCTCGCACACGTTTTCCGCGTTGAAGGTTGACCAGCTGAAGGTTACCCAAGAGCAGTACAAACCTTACAAGGGGGTAAGGGGACGCTCTTCTGGAGTAGTAGAATGGAGATGGTAAACTAGTTTAGGTTTTGTGATTTAGAATTCAGTATGGAATTTGGAATCTTACCATGTGTAGTACCAACCCAACAATATTGGGACTTCCAAAGACCTGACCCAATAGCGACACTGATCCTACGGAGAACGGGTTCATGATACAAAGATGTACAAGATAGCATTATAAGTACAGCAAATATGTACAGCAGATAGATTTTTTCTGTTACACCACTGGCCCTCATCTAGCACATCTATGCATCTACGCACCACTTCGTCCAGCTGCCTTGAATGCACCTTCTCCGAGATCGGGAAGGGATTTTTCGGGGGAAGGATTCGATGGAGTTGGCAAAAAGCCTGCTCGGACAAGCCACGACAGGTATTTACCCATCAGAGAGTCGGACACTGTAGCATTGACCTCCGAAGTGTGTAGCCTAAGAAGAGCGCAGGTGTTGCTATCATCGAGATCAGGTGCCTTGGTACTAGTGGGTAGGTCGTCCAGAACGAAATGAAGTAGGGGGTACAAGGCGTTGTCATGAGCTTCCATAACGTGTTGCTCGAGCTTACGTCGCCAGACGATGTATTCACATCGTTCGGTGGGATAGCCATACTGAACTAACGGTGAAAGCATTGAGTTGAAGGTAGGAAGAGGACGTGCCGTGATGTGCAAAACGGATTGCGCAGCATCGGGGAGAGGTGCAACTGCCGCCAAGGAGGTACACAGTGCGACGTGATCAACAGGAACCATGTTGACCGTGTTGTTCATGTCGGGAACAAGACCTAGCTGAACACAGCCCTTCACCATTCTCCAGATGAAATCATCGGTGTTAGTCACTAGAGAAAGATTGAAATTAATTATAAAATCATGAATGAGTTTCAATTCCAACTAGGGCGTACCTGCGGTCTTGGAGTCACCGACGACGTATCCAGGACGGATGATATGCCCTCTCAACCCCCGTTTCCCGGCCTCAAACAGCAGTTTCTCAGAAACCCATTTCGTTTGCCCATATCCTGTCTTCAATGAAGACCTCGCACCCTCGAGATCATCACTTTCGGGAACACCCCTGTAGTTGGAGTTTTTCATCGCGAGGGATTCAGACAAACGAACGTAATGTTCCGTGTCTATAGCTGAAGTCGATGAAACGAACACCAAGACTTTAGCTTTTCCTTCCGACGCTAGCTCCATAGCTGTCAGTGTTGCTAGGACATTCGCAGCCCGTAGTTTTTCATAAGGGTAGACCCAATGCACCTACAGCTCGTTATAAGCCTTTCATATCCTCAAGACAAGAACAAGGCAATCCCTTACCAATGCTCCATTATGTAGAACGACATCAGCACCTGAAGCTATCCTCTCCCATTCACCACCAAGACCAAAACGTTCCTGACTCAAATCACCTACAACGACCTCGAGTCTTCCACTCTGGACCCACGACTCATCCCAAACTCCACGGTCAGTGGAGCCTTCTCTAAGTCGGTCCAAACCCTTTTGCACGCTAGAAGCTCTTACTAGACATATCACTTTCGCCACTCGTTCCTTTCGCGTCAGGAGATCGAACAGAACAAAGGCGCCCAAGAACCCAGTAGCACCGGTCAGGAATACAGTCAGAGGACGAGAATCGAAATCGGGGGAAACGGGAGGATAGCTCTGGCGTAATTTAGGTAGTAGATTCTCATAATCCTGACCGTACTCCATAGGTGCAACACTTGGTTTTTTGGTAGGCGCAGACGGTGCAGAGGTCACATCTGTTGTCAAACCCAAGTCTGCGTTTCGAAGTTTGTCCACTGCGGATGCGAGACCACGGATGGTGGGTTCGTCAAAGACCAGACCCAGAGGGGCATCTATGACAAATTGTTTGCGGACTTCAAAGATGAGACGGGTGGCGAGAATGGAGTGACCACCGAGGTCGAAGAAACTCTCATCGAGAGAAATAGGTTGAGGTGCGTTCGGGAGGATACTCGCCCAGATGTTACGCATCATTTCTTCGGTCGCGTTGCCGCTTTGTACAGGAGCAGCTGTAACAGCTTGGACAGTATCCGGGAAGGGCAAAGCAGGTTTGTCAATCTTGCCGTTGGGATTGAGGGGCATACGATTCAAAGGTACGAACACTAGTGAAAAAACGGTCAACTTCATTTTTTGAAGGGCGAGTCCGTGAAGCGTATTGCTTACGAGTCGGTACACTGTAGCTTGGTAACTTCTTCTTGAGATACTCCCTAATATCTTTGATCAACCGCCTATACTTCTTGATACCTCTCGCGACACCCTTGGTATCTTGATCATCATCGTCTGGCACTTCACTAGCATATTCATCCAACGAAGCACCTTCCAACGGGACAAAGTAACTGACGAGAATCTTCTCCTCATCCTTGTCTCTCCTCACCAGCGTCACATTCTCCCTCACCAACGGATGTTGACTGAGATGGGTGTCAATCTCTCCAAGTTCGATCCTAAAGCCACGAATCTTGACTTGATCGTCTGCTCTACCCGTGCATTCCACGATACCTCCAGGGAGGTACCTTCCCAAATCACCCGATCTATACATCCTATCTCGAATCCCCTTCCAATACCTCGCTTCAGGACCAGGTAAAGCGTTTTTAGGATTCTTGATAGTATCCTTCCTAGGCGTCGTCCTAGACTCTTCGAACCAGTTCATAACAAACTTCTCCTTAGTAGCTTCCGAATCCAGATACCCTTCTGCCAATCCACCTGACCTGACGTAAATCTCACCGACTTCACCAACAGCGCAAGGGACGTTTTTATCGTTCCGGTTGACGACCAAGAGCTGAACATCGATCATACCCTCTCCCGCGGGCATGATGTCTTTCTGCGTGACGAGGAACGTAGGGTCCTGGGACACAGGCGGGATAGCGAAATACGACACGGCACGTTGAGTCTCCGTCGTTCCGTACATGTTGATGATACGCACGTTGGCCGCGAGGGCTTGGAGACGGAGACAATCGCGTTTGGTCAGTACATCACCGACAAAGAAAGCGTTACGGAGAGTAGGGATTTGACAGGTGGCTTGGGCGGAGAGGAGTTGACCCATGGCTGGAGTGAGATGGGTCACGGTGACCCCGCTGTCGGCCATCCATTCTGCGAGACGACCTGGGGTACCAATATCGTCTGCTGTAGGGACGTGGAGTTGGGCACCGAAGAATAGAGGGGTGAACACTGGGAAGGGAATATGTAGTGTTTAGTATCTATCTGGAACACTGAAAGTAAAAGGGAAAAAAGGACTCACTGTCACGTTGAATTGGGTCATGAGCGATTCCACTGAGCATCGTGAACTTAGAAGACTCATCCAGCCCGAACCTTTCACCCATCCAAGGGAAAAAGTGAGTCAAGCTGAAATGTCTGCCCTTGACACCCTTCGGAATACCGGTGCTACCACTGGTGAACGAGAGAGTGCCGATGCTATCTGGACCGAGGATCACGTTGGGATCGGTTTCTCCTAGCTCTTTGTGAGATCCCAAGATGTCTGAGCCATTTTTCTCAACGGATCCTCCGAGAATGTCGCCAGTGGGTAAGACGCGAACTGCAGGTACCTCCACGCGTATCTTGAGCTCTGACGAGACAAATTCGCGCACGGAAGGGTTGATGACACCTGCTCCCTGAAGAACGACAAGACCTCGGGGTTGTGCGACGCGGAGGTATATTATTTGACGAGAAGGAGGGTAAGCAGGATCTATAAGAAGATTAGAAACTCAAAAAAAAAATCGATCAAAAAAGATGACTTACCTATCACTGAGAAGGTTGCACCAGCTTTCAGAACAGCCATCACTGCGACGAGAAGGTCAATGCTACGATGGGCATATATCATGACAACTTCTTCTCGCTGAACTCCATTTTTAATTAGATGATGAGCGAGAACGTTGGATGCGCGACGAATGGCTCCGTATGAAAAGACAATTTTCTCCTGAGGATCCGTAAGGGAGGGAGCTGGTACACTTTGGACGACGCAAGGCCGGTCAGGCCATTGCTGAGCATTACGAGAGAATACATCGGTGATAGCACCCTTCCAATCACACCAGTTAAGGTCCGCAGTAGGATCAGGAAGTTTTGTTTTCTGAGAAGGTGTTAGAAGCGGTATTGACCCTACTGGAGAAAGAGGATTGGATGATGCCTTGCGCAAAAGAACGCAGAGTTGATCGACAATATAAGAAATACGTGCACTGGTGAAATAGAGAGAATTATAGAGAATGCGTAATGAGATGTGAGGAGCGATGGATTGACGAGTAGATGCTGGAGGTCGAGTGACAAACACTGTGAGGTCGGAAGTAAGACTGGTGGATCGGATAAAGTCGCCCAATGATTCGCCCATTTCATCAAAGAATCGGACACGGAAAATTGGGCCTTCTAAGGGATCATCCCTGTTTTTGTTCAATGCATTCGTGATAAGTTCGAAAGGCACCGCGTCTGCCTCGGCTTCTGTCTCGACTTGTTGTACCCTGCGCACGACTGCCCAGAAAGGATCGGAGGGATCGACCATTAACCTCAGGACCAAAGGATCTCGTGAAGACGCGGAAGAGGAACCAATCACGATATCAGTGTCGCCAGTATAACGATGGAGGAGAACAGTGAACGCAGCGAGAAGGAGATGAAAAGCACTTGGTCTCTTCAAGTTTTGATCTGCCTCTTCATCGTCCTCGTTTTCATTGTAGAGAGCAAGCTTCAGAAGACTGAGAGAGGTCTGTTCAGGAAGCTCAGCGACATGGGCAGCCTCTACGAGCTTGTTGGTACCAGAAAGTCGTGGATAATCAGTCGGGAGGGCGATCGATGGCAGGTTTTGGAGTCTTGGGACGACTCTAGCGAGTCTATCGTCGGTCATGTCGACCCAACTAAGAGTCTAGGTAATTTGAGAGTTCTCCAAAATTTTTGTGACAAGTTTGTGATGACAATCGCGATTTCAGTTTTTTTTTTCCCCTTTGAGTCAACACTTCTTTTAGCATCTTTGCATCGCGACGCGAGTCTTATCCGCACGCGCGCAAAAACGATTCTGTCTTGTTCAAGTCTAGTTGAACAAAATTCTCTTGACCATCCCCGACAACCGTTTGCTGGCATGAAAGCTGCATCGCTCAAACCTCTGTAAAGGTACATATACTTTAGAAAATCAACCTGCTATATCCGCTGGTTCTCACTCTATAAAGCTCATTGTAACACAGCTCTGATCAATACCTTATGAGAGAGCCGTTGCTGCATTCACAACCTTTTCGTTTTGGTGTGTAAAACGATACTTACTTAGAATCGCAGGGACACCCGGACACGGACGTATTCAATACCGTTACCGTACAGAAAAGGGTCACGTGCTCCTACAAACGTGCAAAAAGCTCTTGCCAGCTTTTTGGGGTTGCTTCCAGGTCATTACTCCAACAGTCTCTCAAAGGGCATTTGCTGACACTTAGCCTGCTGTTACCTTGTTTTGTCCAAGAGACTCGGTTTGCTCGTCATGGACGCGTTATTCATTCCACTTGCTGACGCGGTGGGTGCTTCAGTTGACCAGATCAAGGTGTGTAGTCACTGTTCACCGCTTTTCATTTTGCAAACATGGTCAATAACAATTGGTGCTGTAGCTCATATCATGCCTTCTGCTCGCATATCCCCTCGGGAGTATCTTCGTCAGAATACCCTCCGACAAACCTACTCTGAAGCATCTCTTCAATCTCGCTGTGTCATTGTTCTTTTTCTTCCCGATGCTCAAGATGTATTCCGCGTTCTTTCAACTCTTGGTGGATGTCTTGGTGACCTACTATGTTACCAAACTCAGTTGGAGTTCTAAAATGCCCTGGTTCATTTTTGTGTACGTGTCCTTTCACGCTAACCATTGGGCCTATTTCTAACACTATACCTGCAATAGTTTCTGTCTGGGACATTTAATGGTCAAGTAGGTTTCCACCGGCATTCACTTTTTTATTTTGTTCTTCATGATATCTTTCAAGTCATATTATTCGCGCCTTATACGCTTTGAGTTACGAAACTATGGAGGTTACCGGTCCCCAAATGGTCCTCGTCATGAAATTGACTACTTTTGCTTGGAACGTTGTGGATGGTCGACGTCCTGCAGAGGTAATCTCGTTTATATTCTTCTTCTCAACATCATATTACTCACATCCGTTTCCTTAGGACTTGGACAAATGGCAAACTGCCAAAGCTGTCCGCAAATATCCTTCCTTGTTAGAATTCTTGGGATATTGGTCCGTCGAAATCCTTTCTTTACGTGAAGACTGTAGCTCATTTTTATGGCCGTTCCCGCAGTTTCTACTTCCCCGGTGTCCTCGTCGGTCCTTACCTCGAATACGCCGATTATGACGACGTTGTACACGAGACTATCTTCAAGCAACAGAACATCAAGGGACATAATGGACGTAACATTCCAGATGGAAGGAAACGGGTAGGCTACCGCAAGATGGTCATGGGTCTTATCTATCTCGGTGTCTTTGTGCTCTTTGGTGGAAGCTATAACTACTCTTGTGTGATTGCTCCGTGGTTCGTGCAGAAGTCTTTGATTTCCAAGTTAGTTGCAGTAAATTGTTTTATCTCAACCACGATACTAAAACGAGTCTGCGCAGAATTGCATGGACGCAGCTATATGGAACGCTCGAGCGAAGCAAGTATTATGCTATCTGGACTTTGACAGAGGTAGGGATTTTTGGTCGGCGTTCCTCGAGGCTTTCTGATTCACACATCGATATATTTTATAGGGCGCCAGCATCTTGACCGGATACGGATTCACTGGAATGTCGCCTTCTGGAAAGTCAACCTGGAACGGAGCTGCTAATGTCAACCCTTCGCTTATCGAGTTCCCCTCGAACTTTAAAGTCCTCCTTGACTCATGGAACATGAAGGCTAACGTATGGCTTCGCGAGTGTGTCTACAAGCGTGTCACTCCCAAGGGTCAGAAACCTGGATTTAAGAGCAGTATGATGACATTTGCTACTAGTGCGTTCTGGGTATGTCTATCAGACTTTTTTCTTCGAGACACCTCTAAAATTTTGCTAATCTGTTTCGCAATTTCATTTTCTGTACGATATGTTATAGCACGGTACTGCTATAGGTTACTATCTTACCTTCCTCATGGGAGGTTTCATCACTACCCTCGCTCGTCTCATCCGTGCCAACGTTCGACCGATTTTCCTCAACGACCCCAGCCAACCTCCTTCGACCTTCAAACGCCTATATGACGTCACCGGTACCATCGTTTCTCTCTGCATCCTCAACTACGTCGCAGCACCGTTCATGCTTCTGACGTGGAAAGACTCGATTCAAGGATGGGCCAACTTGGGATGGTACGGGCATATCGCGATCTTTGGTGGACTCGTGTTTTTCTATGCGGGTGGAGTGAGGGTTTGTAGAATGTTCCATCCTCAGATGAGTAAGACGGCGCAGCTTAAAGCGGGTAATGGGACGGTGAGTGGTGCTACGACGCCTGCGGTCGAGAAATCGGGCTTCCTGGTGCCGCCGTCGTTGGATACTGTTGTTCCTCCGCGGAAGTAGGAGCACAGAGGTAGAGAGATACTTAGAACGGTAGGAATGGTAGAGTGGAGCGGAGTAGGATGGAATTCTTGAAAGATATCTATTTGTCAGATCTGATTTCAGAGGTTTTCCTCCTCTTTCTTTGGAACTCTGGATAAAAGTATATACATACGTAACCACGATCTAACGATCTAACGTTTTTTTAGAGTATTAGCGATGCGTATTAGTGCTGGCCTTATATAGCTTTGATAGATGCTTTTTTTTTCTTGCATGTGTATGATCCTATACGGCGTGTCTGGCGAAATGAGTCGCTCTGGATCGACGAGCTGTCAGCGTGGTTTCCTGATCTCACTGATCTCCACTCTTCCGGTACAACATCGCTTTCGGGATTCCCATCGCCTCAAACACTCTAAGCAGAAACCAGTCTCAACGGGAGGTCAAAAGGTTTGGGACCACGAAATTGGGCACGCGTACGGCATAGCGTTCGAATTCCAATGCTTAATCTCATCGCCCACTTACAAGGGACTTTTATATTTTATTTGCCTATACAGAAATCTCTGAACAAAGCGTCCAACACGTCTTCCGTATCGATTAACCCAGATATTTTGCCTACAGCTTGAGCCGCATATCGCAGCTCCTCCGCACCTAAAACCACGTCCTGTGTAGCTGTAAAAAAGAGTAGGGAGGCAATGAATATGTAAACTCTACAGAGTAAAAGTTAAGAATTCCGCTCACAGTACTCGAGAAACGCATCGATGAAACGTGAAGCCGACTCGAGGTGAGTGCGATGACGTGCATGTGTAATCAGAGATGTTTGAGAGGAGTTGTCATCACCGAGGTCGTACCTGCAGAAGAAAACATTTGGTTGGGTTGGTACCAAAGGAAAAACATTAGTTGATATGAAGAGTGACCAACCTATCTTGTAGTACTTCTGAAAGTCCTTTTAAGAATTCGGAGGTTCCTTGGCCGGTGCTGAGGCTGGTGACCCATGCTTTATTACCCAGAAGCTGTCTGATGTCGTTTTCTGATACAGCAGTCGCGAGAAGGTCTGATTTGTTCAGGAGAAAACATGTATCGGGTTTGAACAAAGTTTTTAGCGTTAGCGGCGTGTGCATTGATGGCCTCCCAGACGTTACTGTGAGAATATCAGGCAGAGACAATACACATAGGGATATGTCAGAAGCTTCGACTCTACCCACAAGTCAGCTCACTAGCCCGAAGGAGAATGAAACAAGGGGCTCACATATTTCTGGCTCTTTCAATCCCGATATTTTCTACCAAATCATCTGTCGCCCTCACGCCGGCTGTATCGGCTACAATAACAGGTAGACCACCAATGTCAAGTGAAAGTTCGAGGATATCACGAGTTGTGCCAGGCACCGGGGTGACAATAGCGGCCTCTCTTTGCGCTAAACAACACTGTTGAGCGAAAAATTCGAAAGGATAGTGTGAAGGATAATAAAAACCTAGAAAATTGAGCAGACTGCTCTTGCCTGCGTTCGGCGGTCCAAAAATAGCGAGCCGTATACCAGAACGAATGATTTCTCCGCGACGACGGTCATTAAGGTGACCTTTTATCATCCCATTGAGCTTTATGGCTCTCATTCGGGCTTTGAACTAGAATGAGATTGATTGGAAGAGTCCCAATGGGTAATATGACCAACCTTGTTCAAAGACACCTTCCTCGATGTCTTCACCCTCTCCGAAATCAATGAGAGCTTCAACCATCGCAAGGCATTGGATAATTTCCGTCCGCAAATGCTCGAATTGGGTCCTCTTGGCTCCCTAAAGCCATTCGTGAGTTTCATTAGTCAACAAAGAACAATATACCCATCTCACCTACCCTAGCAGCATCGAGAGCCATACGACGTTGACTCTCTGTTTCTGCATCAATCAAGTCCTTAAGTCCTTCTACTTGGGTGAGATCGAGTCTGCCTCCCTCAAAGGCGCGTCGGGTGAATTCTCCCGGTTCTGCTGGTCTACAAAATGGTAGAGAAGACAGCGCTGCGAGAACAGAAGATATGATAGCACGACCAGAATGGATATGAAGCTCCAGCACATCTTCGGTCGTGAAAGAACTAGGAGCTTTTTGCTTTCCGTATGAACATATGCGGTCACGTTGAAGACTGGCTGCTACTCACATTTAAAAAACACAGCAAGTCCGTCATCCAAAACTTCCTCTTTCTCAGGATGACAGATACGGCATCTGTAAAGTTTCCAAGGCTCGGGAGTATTATCTCTTAGGCTTTTGGAAGGTTTGACGACTGCTCTCCATACGGTCAACGCGTCTGGACCAGACACGCGTATAACTCCCACTCCTGCTCTGCCTGGAGGCGTAGATAACGCGTAAATCGTTTTCTTCTGTGCATCCGAGAGAGTAACCCCACGAGGCAAGGTCAATGTCCCAACCTTTTTGACGTGAATATTTTTCGGTGTGATCGGAAGGCTGTACAAACCAAGAGTTCCGGACGAGACAAATCGGGGAACCCTGAGTGTGAAACGAATAAAAGGCAGGTTTATGCAAGTAAGGCCATGTCTTGAGACGGGATGCAACATAAAGAGTTGCAGAAAGAGTTTTTGAAAAGATTTCAAAGACTCAGAGTAAGTAATAGGAATGGACTGGCACGTGCTCATCTGCATCGGCGCGGTGGCTGTTTCCCCTTCATTGCATCAACGTAAACCTTTCATTCCTACCTTTGTTCTCTTCTCACCTCAACACCTCAGTCGTCCACTTCTAACATCAATCAGCCATGGGACAATCACGTTCGTTTGCTTGCTATGTCTCAATTTCGGTCTCTTTTCTGACCCTTCCATAGCATCTCAGTTCATGGAAGACATGACCAGGCGGTCTAATTGTGCGTTTCAGCCCTAGGCTCCAACCCGTTTCGATAACTCATCGTGTTCCCCAATTGTTTATGACTACTCCCGATAATCAGTTACACCGGCCGAACTCGAACGATTAAAGAAACGATTCATGAAACTAGATAGGTAGATATTGCCCCGACATTTGATCACCAAAGCACACTACTTAAAACTTTTGGGATCTGTGCTTGTTCTAGCGATGGATCTGGATCAATAGATCGAGAAGAATTCTTGCGCATCCCTCAAATTGCGACGAATCCTTTAGCGTCACGAATGATAGCTATATTCGACGAAGAGTGAGTTCCTCCATTAGGCAGGAATGGTGGTTACTTCCTGCGTCCGCTCTGCCAGGAATTCTCTACTAAACTGGCTTTGATTTGTCTCTCAGCGGTGGAGGAACAGTGGATTTCCAAGAATTTGTTGGGGGTCTGAGCGCTTTCAGTAGTAGAGGAGGTAGAGAGGAAAAATTAAAATGTATGTCCCCATTTCCCGTTGCTGTCTTATTCCCGCTGTTTCACTAAACTCTTACCTACTAGTTGCATTCAAAGTTTACGATGTGGATCGTGATGGTTTCATATCGAACGGGGAGCTGTTTTTGGTGTTGAAGATGATGGTAGGGAACAACTTGAAGGTCTGCTTGAATGTTATTAGCCGTCCGCAAACTTGTTAAATGACCGTTTTCCGAATTATCAGGACCAACAACTACAGCAGATCGTAGACAAGACGATAATGGAGGCCGACCGAAATGGTGACGGCAAACTGGATTTTGAAGAGTTCGCTCAAATGGTCTCGAATACAGTCAGTACCTCCACCTACCCTTTTCTGTCATATTCGCCTTCTCCTGTTCATTTCTCATGCCTTTTTTGTCCTTTAATTGCTCATTCATCCCTAAATTTCCAGGACATTGTAAAGCAAATGACATTGGAAGATCTCTTTTGATCTGACTGTTCGTTGTCTGTTCTCTATACGTCCCCGTTGCCGGTTTCTCTTCCTCTTCCTCCTATATCCTCCCTATCCGTACGCACTGCACTAACGTTCATGGCCCTTTTCCGCATACATATATGGATGGTTTCTTCTGTTTCCCCCTCCTTTTTTTTCTGATCTCTGTCTTTTAGTACTCACTTCCTTTGTATATATCCGGGGTGTATTAAAGGGACCCGAATAAATAACGACATTTCTTAATGTCATTATTTTCACATGTCCGTCCTCATACTAATATCACCATTTTGGATGCATAACACTTTGCGGAGTCTTGCGGACAATTGTACTACTGAAACTGCACTGTCGCGCAAGCTTTGCCATCAGTCGAAATTCAGCGGGAGGTGTTTGCATGATACCTCCTTCGTGTCGTGTTCCTTCATTTCACCATGTTTGTACACACTGTCTTCTAGTGTTACTCGCAACATCAACCTGAACTCTTTCTGAGTACATTAAAAAACAACGCACGCAAAGCACATGTCTATATATGTCAAGACTTCTAACAGCTTCTAACATCTCCGGTCTCCACATTGATTACGGGAACTCATACATACAAAATTCCCTCCAACTCAAATTCGGTCGTCGGCATACTTAATGCCTAAACCCCAAGTTGTCAGCCAAATGCGCACTAACCACTCCACCCACATTAAGTGGAAGCTCCGCGAAGCGAAACACTCAACGGTGGTATAAGTATAGTCATCAGAACCTCGGAGAAATGATGAATGTAACACTGGGTACAGCTTGGAAGAGTTGGACTGAAGATGCCAAGACTACTGTTCTATAGTTATCTACGAACAGTCGAGTATATCTATAATAAATGAACTGAGAGAGAGTGAGATGCTGGTGCAAAAGGGGTGACAATATTAGAGAATACAGTACAAAATCCGCGCGGTAAAAGAGGTATAACAGTATGTACTTATGAACAGTAACTACAAACAAATATGTATAGTGTAACAGTTATATGCAAGAAGTAAAGAAGTTACAAGAAGCACCAACGGCGTCGATATCAAGAACGACTGAATAAGAGCACGAGGGGGTCCGAACTTGTAGGACTGTCGGGAACACAAGACAGATCCCGGGGAAGTTCTCGGACCGATCAAATGATGTGCCTCCGCTCAGATGGATGAGCATCTGATTTATATAGTATGGGGAAGCAATAAGGGAGATAGGAAAGAGGGTTGCCGAAGAGTCCAAATCACATATATTTCGTGGGCCTGTAATGATAGAAACGCAAATCGAAAACGAGTTACGGCCGCGGAATATCTGCAGCTCGCAATCAGATTGGGATGAAGGGTATTCAATGATCAAAAAGCAGATGATCTGGCCATGAATAGATTATGCGTATCCACAGCGATGGTGGTAGATGGCGAAGTAAAGCCTATATTTTCTCGTCTCTGTGGTTGTTGCATGAATGGGGATTGCTGTGCCGGACGGCCCAGCTGTGAAAACACTGATGGGGGCGGGGTGTTTTGTTGCATTGACTGCAGCTGTGCAAGATAGAACGGATCCGTTGATGCGAATGTAGAGGATTCCGCGTTAAGCTGAGGTGACGAGGGGGAAAACGACATAGAGCCTTTGTTCTGAGGCTTGGCTGTTGTCTGGTTCAAGGATGCCATCGAACTAGGACAGACCGGAGATGATGGAATGAGTAGATCTTCAACCATCCTTTCGTCTTCCATATCATCCAAATCTCGCATGAACTCATGTTCATCCGTGTTCCGACGCGACAGACGTTGCGAGTCCATCATCTGGCCCCAGCTAAAGCTGGAGGACGGTGTGCGACCAGTGGGTGTGTTGCATGGTTGTGTGAATGAATCTCTAGGTTGGTTGGAATGTGAGGAGGTCGCAATGGGTTGAGCAAAAAAGGCTTGATTTAACTGGGCCTGTCGGTCGGAGTAGTTGAGCACAAAATCAAAAGATAGGGACAGTTTGAGAGAGTACAAACCTGCAAGGTAGCAAGATCTATTGCCTCTTGGCCAATATGGCTGGAAGAAAGAGAGGAAACAAGTTCGTCGACGGAGATGCTCATGATGGAGGGATGGGAGTTCAGGATCAAAGGGACTAATTGAAGGACAGCATCTTAAGTTACAGAAAAGGTCAAAGATACAGACTCTGACGACACGTGAGATTTCAGATCTTTCCATTTCATCGGTCCGGCCCCAAACCGGCATACCGGAGTTGTATTGTACTCCGTCCTTCCGGCCTTTCCCGATTGTATTACAGATTCCACCGAATCTGCTGCGACTTACATTTCGAGGCTCTTTTGGCGAGCATCTTCAATCCTCATTAAAGCTTGTTTGTTGATCACGACCTCGAATCTAGAGGCTAGGCCTCCCACATACTGGTCCAGACAAGTACTCTAATCGAGTCTCTATAACAGTCACGACTCACGACACAAGCTCCTGGAACAGCACATGGTTCAGGCGGAATAATTCCTGGTACTCTTCCTAAAGAATCTTCAGTCAGTTTCAGCATGGTCGAGACTAAATTATTCCGTCCTCACCTCGATTACGGAAGGACAAGCCTTTTTGAGAGCCTGGCATGCATCTTGTAAAAGGCGTTTCAGTTCTCTTTGAGAACCTATGTGGCACTCGCTAACTGAATACGGTCCGAACCATTGCAGGGCGAATATTCAAAGACTCACGGTCTTCCGGAGACGGGTTTTCCATCGCATTCACCCAGCACCGACCCACCCCATCAAGGATGGTACCTTTCCACGTACCGATTCGGGGGGAGCATTGGTTAATTATCCTAATGAGCGCACGTATAGAGTTTGTCTGCAATTCGACCGGAGTCGGTCTCAGTGGAACAGGATATAAAAGATGCACCAGTTGCGGTATCAGTGCCTAGGAGCGAGTGAATACCAGGCACCGAGCGACAAACGTGTCACCTTACCTTGAGATAACGAGTACAGCCTAGACCAAGGGCGTCGACTAAAGGAGGCAAAACCTCTAATGATGCAAGAATGACATCTGGCTTTTCCGAGGAATAAAGCCAAACCGTCCCTATCAATCCTTCCCCAAGCAATATGCACAACTGGTCAAATTGCTGCACGGAGCTCGGAGTTGTCGTCAGTAGAATTAACGACAAGGTGGCCTCAATTGCTCCGCGGATCAGAGCAGGCGTCTCTGGACTTTCTAATTGACCTAGACATGTATTCAAAGACTAAAACAGGAATGAACAGGAGGTAAACGTGAACATACAGTGAAATACTCACAGTTCGAAGGAGCCCATCGAGCCCGGTTCTTTTCAAAACTTCTTTTGGGGCGCGCTTGAGAAGTTCGAGAACGACTTGAACACCTTGTAGTTTATAATGCGCCTGATAGTCGTCCAGGAGGGTCATTACGGGAGGTATAAGCAAATACCATAATCGATCGTAATCTTCGCTCTGGAGAACTCTATTATATCAGAACGCCGTAGTAATTGCTAACGGAGATGAGAGTCATTACCTTTATATGCTTTACACACCAAGCGACGAGATTCGAGGCTCCAACGTTTTTCTTCCAGACCTGGCTTTCGAAAAAATCCTGCGTCGCCATAGGACCTCCAGCAGGTCGCCTCAATGTTCTTCCACTTGATAAGTCGAGAGACGGATGCGGGTTGGACTGGAACAAAGGCTTGACATGTTGGGACAACAAGTGTGTCAAAGTAGATACATCTGGCTCCGAGAATTCTGCCAAAATCTCTTTACAAGCGGATATGAGAGATTCCCGGAATCGATATTTCAAGCGAAAGAGCATTCGTACCTCTGGATAGTGTCCTTGCTTGGGGATCAATCCACGGTCCTTGTCCGTCAAATACTGCAGTCGCGGCAATGATATTTGCAGATTCTTGTGAGCTCAAGCCATCTGGTTTTGCTTGTTTGATGAGATCTCTAAAGTCGTCTAAAACTCGAGAAGTATTGTCTTTCCAAGCATTCAATTTTGAGATTATGGCCGCATCTGATAGTTCCTGGTCGCTGTATTCTTCCGGTATTCGAAGAGAAGAAATGAAGCTGGACAAACGGGTCAGAAAAGTAGGTTCTACCATCTTTGTGCGAGTATCGCAAGAAGTAAGTACGAAATTAGCTTCTGGATGGACCAAGATTTGGTATCGCAAAAAACTCGGTCTCGTGACCTAACGCGTCGGAAGTAGTAATTTTTTCTACGTTCTTCAAGTTCAAGTTCTAAAAGGGAGTAGAACAAGTACTATAGTACGACTGTATGTAACATATGTATGTACGACTCGACTTGGTCCAAAACTCATTATTGGGTCCCGGCCCTTTCACATTTCTTCATCGTCCATGATAATTTTCATCGTCCACCCAGCCGCGTCTTCGTCAGGATCCTCGTCTGCCCAAGCCAAGTCTTCGTCATCGCCATTAGAGACTATCAAGTTCTGAGGTCGTGACGTCTCTTCAATGACAGTATCAATATCTACTTCCTCTTCTTCCGCTTTCATTTTCCGTTTCAATGTTTCTTCTTCATCCTCCTGTCATGAAAGACGTAAGCTGCTATTTCTAAGATAAAAGATGACAGTAAACGTACGATGTCAAATTCGTCTTCTTTCTCTTCGTATTCTACGTTCTCGTCGACTTCTTCGAATCCTCCGGCAAATGCACCCCATCTTTCAGGATTGGGACTATGCCAGATAAGAACGTTACCCTGCTTCGTGGTAGACGCTATAGATGACTTTGAAGGATGCCACTAGGGCCAAATACATTCATTAGTGCCATGGAAGTTGCATATTGAATAGACTAACATGGAGATATGCCAGTGGTTCACGTCCTCCGTCCAAAGTGCTTGCAAATTGTCCATCATTTGAAATATCCCAAATGTATATCTTGTGGGTAGCAGGGTCAGCAGCACCTGAAATCACCATGAGCTACTCTAGCTAGTTTAAGGACGAATTCAAAAATACACACCCCCTGCAAGCCATTCACCATCAGGGCTATAGGACATAGTGTGCCATGCTGTTTTGTTTATGGGATCACTGAACCTGTGTGTTGGCTCGAGCTCGGTCTCAAGGAAGCTGCCGTCTGGATCTGGGTGCGGATATTGCGGAACAATGAACTGTCTTAGTGTACGATCCGATGAGTTCGTTACCAGGCGTCTGTTCAATATATCTTAAGATAGTCAGAAATAGAGTATCTAAACACCTATTCTTACCTGCCAGATTTGGCAAAGTCAAAACCTTTCAATGAGCCAGCACCTCCTGCTATCCTGTGTCGGGCGACCATCTAATGAGATAAACCAATCAGCATACACATATCACGATTGGGGAGATCGGCGCTAGGACTAACAGCTTTTGTCCGTGTACTAAAGACGAGAATAGAACCAGAATGTGTCCCAATAAAGACATGTTTCCCAGATGGATCAAACCGAGCTACGGTCATTGCGGAGCTAAAGTTGGAAAGTAAGGAACAGATGAGATAAAACCACTCGAAAGCATACTCACCGTCTCCCACCTTCCTCATCCCCGTCATCCGGCTCAACCAACTCCACACGAGAACGATAGGTTTTGCGAAGATCTATTAGGTACACTTCTCCGGTACTTAGCAATGCTAGTACAATTTGACTGTGAACATATTTAGCAGGAAGAACCCTAAACAACGCACTACTTTTACCCACCTATTTCGGGGATGAAAAGACGCCGAAGAAACGGGGGCATCACAACGAATAGTCGCGTATCGTTGTGGGGGATCCCAAAGCGCAGCTAGGTCCCATACGATGACATTCCAGTCCTTCGACGATGTCAAAACGTAGCGTGAATTCCTTGACCAACTAGAAGACTTTAAAATTCACACTCACAGCAGACCAATACAACGTTGTGAAGTACGCACTCCAAGCTTGTAACAGTTTTAACATGCCCATCTAAGAAACGAATGGCTGCCCTGGTTTCTAAATCCCATATTGAAGCTACCCCATCAAATCTGCCAACGCCGATATATCGTCCTGAAGGGTCGAATTTGGCGAAAGAACCATACGCATAGAGCGAGGTTTGAACGGTAGTAGGGTGTGTGATTGCACTGAAGGGACCTACAAACAGGAATGAGACTCGTGGTAGATCAGCGCGGCTGAAAAAGCTGACTTATCAGAAATTCGTTCATTTCTGGCCTTCAGATAATCTGGAAATAAGGAATAGTCCAACCTGAACGTCGTCCGACGTCGATGCGAGTTGGAGGATTGAAATTCGCAGAGAATGAAGGTCACGTGCAACGTGTCAGTCGCGTCTGAGAATTTCAAGTCGAATTTGGCAGTGGCATTTCTGTGTGCGGTGCGATTGATTACTTACCAAAGTCTAAGAGTTTCAAGCCGTACTAATCATTTTTTGACAATTTCTACCGTCACTTCACATTCTTGTCAGGGAACAGCCTGAAAGATCTGGATTCGATCGGTCGACTGCTATTTGACTCAAATCACATTTGCCTCAGGCTGGAAATTTGCCGACAAGAAATGACTTCAAAAGTGGGGAGAAGCAGCGCGTGAATACTTCGCTCACGGCATAGTTAAACAAGTAAATATTCCACAGTTTGGCTTCGCAAAAGACTCGCAAGACAAACACAAGATTATGCGTAGCTAGTCGAATATTCATTTTTCTCAGCCACACCAGAGAACCAAACGGGCGACCCGCGGCCAGAAGCTCTGATAGCAAACACTAGAAGGATAACGGTATAAAAGAACACTGAGAGAAAATAATTAAGATGTGTGATAGAAAGGCACTGTCTTGAACCACTTACGAGCTATCCAGTTGAGGAAACCAAACGCAGCTGTCGCTTGAATTTCTCTGCAAAACGTCATGATTTCGTCGTCCCCTAGTGTAGCAATAAATTAGTCATTTCTGTGTTTATCCTCACTCAAAAAAGACTTACCGGAAATTTGTTTATTATCGCATCCTTCTGGGCCAAACATCTCATTAAATGCCTGGACAGAATGTGCTGCTGTCGCCACCCAAAGAACCCATAAAATCCCTACGCTCGAGTCGTCACAAAATTAGTACGCTGTCGTCAGAGAGAAAGCTGTACATACCGAGCCATATCAACTCCACTATGACCTTGGAAGTAAAGGCCTTTCCTTTACGAATCGCGTCGAGGATGAGCCTGTTTCAACTCATCAAAAACATGTTCAACATGATGAGGACACAATACACACATTACAGGCAATGTGACGAGGGTAAGGACGGCCGTGGCTATTGCGAGACCTGGTTTAATCGGGACGTGGACATCCTCGGCAGTTAATTGGGCAATAAAGTGTGCTAGTATGTGTGCATCGATCCCCAACACGATGAGGGCAAAGACTACAGTAGTAACTGTACACCCAAAAGATATAGTTTCCGTGAGCTCGAGAATCGAAGATGAGAAAAACGAAGATGGCACAAACCCAAGATAACCAATCGCAGAATGGAAAGAAAAGTCATGGTAGATAATGATGAGTGAGGGACTGATGAATATGAAAGACAAGCAAAAGACAAAAGAAAGCGATACAAAAAAGAGGGGGGCAACCGGCACCTATGGTCTGAACTGTCCCCGTCCGCCTTTTTATAGAGGAAGTGAGTACAGGTGTTGATATTTGTCTGGCTATTTTGGAGATCCTTCTCAGGCTTGGAGGTTCGTTCTATGTTCACGGGCGCTGACAGCGGAAAGATTGATCTTCGACCAACCACACGACCACTCAGTTATTCCATGGGCGCCGGTTGACGATCAACATTTTTTGGACAAAGAGAAACGAAGAATGCAAAGTGAGCTGTAGGATTTGCGAGCGCCAGCACCGATCATCATATCGTGTGTGATGAACATTCCAAGCTAGTCCGGGTTCTTGACTTTGAAGTCTTCTGACGGGGATCATTGGTTTTGAGATGTGGTATAACTTCAAATGTATTTGTAGAAGTTGTCCTCATTCGGAGACTCGAGCATAGGCATGTTTGTGTCGCGAAAGACGGTTCGGATAAATTCGAACTTTGCTCGAGCGGCATTTCCTTATATATACTAGTTGCAATTACAAGTAACAACAACGGCGCGCCCCAATTGTGAGGGACACTCGATAAGATTCATGGCTGTGCTGGTCTCAAGCGGAGGGGTTATAGCAGATCACCCCCAATTGTAGTCGTCATGTAAGTTACCATGTACCTGGAAGATCAGTAGTGCTGTAGACAGTACAGCCAAGTCTCATC